>PVKH010046209.1:0-10419 GCA_004027955.1 Chaetophractus vellerosus
ACCACGAGCTGGGAAATTCTCTCCGAATGTTGAAATCAGTTCCCTTTTATAAGCAGTCAACTGAATGGATAACAGCGTCATCCATTCTTCATCCAATCTTGCTGATTGATGCAGATGCAATTAGCCCCAGGCTTGCTGGACCCAACAGCTGGGCACAATTACCTGGCCGAGTTGACACATTAGCCTAGCCATCACAGTTGCCTTCTTAATATCTTTCTTACACTTATGTCTCTCTCCACTCTCAGATTCTACAAATGTCATCAAACCATGGAAGCGTCTTGTCCGAACACAGAACTCCCTATACTTCCTTCTGTAACCACCCCACAACACCACATTTCTATTACGGTCAACTGGGCCCCAGATAGAAAGCCCACCTCTAGCTTTCTCCCCTCAGCTGTCTATGAGGCTTATTAGAAGTCAGTAAAAATGTCTTGAGTGTAGTTTTGCTATGATGGAGAGGCCAGGTACCTGCCTCCCATCACGGAAGCCAGAGGGATCCTTTACCTCTCCGCCCCAGTACAGCCAGGAAAGGGCACATGGCTTGAGCTCCATGAATTCATTGTTCCTTTTAAGGATTTTAATCTTGAGTAAGGAGCACAAGGACAAAATAATCAGATTCAGTCTAGTGGCTGCACCCTAACCTGACTCTTCCTGCCAGAGGACCATGCCTGGGGCTCCTTCGTCCTGGATCTCCAGTCTGCTCATCAATCCTGAGAGCCCCACTACCACCACCAACCCTGCCAGTCAGTTCCCTCCCACTTAAGTCATCCAGAGCAGTTTCTGTGGTTGCAACCAAAGGAGCCTGACTTTTCCTCTGATGCCACATCTCCAATCATACAGCTAGAAGATGGTTAACTGCTTCTCCTTTACTATCTATTTCAGAAGGTAGCTCTGCCTATAGGGGGGAAAAATCCCTGAACCAGGAAATAAGACATCTGTATCCTGGTCCTGGCTATGCCAAGAACCAGCTGTGGGACTCAGTGCTTGCTACATAGACCGTGTCAGCTTACACTTATTGTATGCTGATTATGCACCAGCGTTAAAAACAATCTTATGAGGTACTGACAGTTATCCCTTTTTTGAATTGGAAAATTGAGACATAGAAAGGCAAAGCATCTTGCCCAAAGACATACAGCTAGGAAGTAGCTTGAACCCAGAAAATCTGGCTCAAGGATATGTTCCCTTAGCCACTGCAATATGGATCTTAATGTCCTTTTCTCCATTGTAATTTGTCTACTTTGAGTATCTTGCTCTGTCTCAAAGAGATTTGTACTCTAATTTTAGACAATTTTGACCCACTGTGATGAGTCTAGAACTGTTCCATGCGTGATTGATGCCATAGCTCTCCCCAAAAGGCCCTGTTCCCTCCCTTCAACTTCAAATGAATGTTACTTCTAAATGATGCCGTCAGCATCATTTAGAGATAGAGGAGAAGGTTCTTCTTGCCATATCAATGATTTTTACTTTAATAAACATTTAAATATACTGTCTCAGTCTCCCAGCTTCTATGACAAATGCCACACAACAGGTTGGCTTAACAACAGGAATTAATTGGCTCATGGTTTTATCCACTAGTAGGCTTGCCTGCAGCCATGTTGGGGAGCATTTCGGCCAATTGGCAATCCTCATGTTCCTTGGCTTTCCCATCACATGACAATGTCCTCTTCTTTGTCTCCTGGGCTCTTCTCCACGTGGCTTTCTCTTCTGAAAGCCTCCAGTAATAAGGGAAGGCCTCATTCATGGGGCCACACTTCAACCAAAAATGACATATCTTCCAAAGTTCCTATTTCCAATGGAGTCACATCCATGGGAATGAATTAGAATTTAGAGTATGTTTTCTTCTGGGGTACAAAATTCAACCTACCACACAATGGAAAATACTTTAAATATTTAAGACCAGAAATAATGAGGGGAATTCCAAAGAGTGATTATTTCATAAAAGGGTCTAATCCTCTCTGCGAATGTGCCAGATAAATGGAGGCAGATACCCAGAGAAAGGGAAAATCACAGGTTGAGAGTCTCTCTGATTAACTGCAAAGGTTTATTTAGCCTTTATTTTTTTCTTTTACAAGTATCTAAGTAAACTTTTATTTATTTTTTTTTAATTTTTAAAAAAGATACTTAGATTACATAAATTTTACACAAAAAAAATATAGGGATTCCCATATGCCCCACTCCCCACACCTCTCACACCCTCCCACATAAACATCCTTCATTAGTGTGGCACATTCATTGCAATTGATAAACGCATCCTGGGGCTCCGCCACTGAGCATGGATCATAGTTCACATTGTAGTCTACACTCTCTCCCACACAGTTCTGCATGTTATGTGATGATATAAAATGGCCTATATCTGTCGTTGCAATGCCACTCAGGGCGATTCCCAAGTCCCAAAAAAGCCCCCGTATTTACAACTGTTTTTCCCTCTCCCTGTCCTCAGAGCCTCTAGTGGCCACTGTCTCCACATCAATGTTGTAATTTCTTCCTTTTATTTAGCCTTTATTATTCAATGCTTTCTTCAGTCTTATATTTATTGCTTAAGTCCAGGAGCAGTTGACTTTTCAAAATCAATGGAGTCCAAGTTCCTGGATTCTTTCTATTCCCTTCCATCTTAAATGTCAAGCCAGTCATTTTTCACTGAAGTTTAAGTCTTTCTTGTATACCTTCTTAAAAGCAGCCAGAAAAAGCCAATAAACACTCATAGTTAGGCTCTTTCCATCCCCTTCCTTTAACACTGCAGTCTCTATAGGAATGGGGTCTGCCTTCCAAGTTACAGGTGAAACCATTTCCAAAGGTTCTGACACTCTGAAATATGGGCCACCAACTTTCCAATGTGAAATATCTGCTCCCCTACTGCCTGCTACAAATTTAGAACCATATATTTTAGGTTTTTATTACAGCAGTACTCTACTTCATGGTACCAATTTCTATCTTACTTAGGATCATATAAGTTGCTTTAACAAACAGATCTCAAAAAGCATGAGTTTTCCTACAAAATTGGAGTTGTTTTTTTCCTGATATAGGCGACTGTGGTGTTCCGAGTTGGTGGATGGCTTTCTCTCATAAGGTAGCTCAGTGGCCCATCGTGGCTCTGCCATCGCTCATGTCCTAGTGGCCGTCACTCACATGATGCAACCACATCCAACCCACAGAAAGGGAAAAAGAACAATAAGGGGACATCTTTAAGTCTTTTGACCCTGAAATGGCACACTTTTGTTCAACTTATGTTCCACTGGCGAAAACTCAGTCACACTGCAACACCAGTCTGCAAGGGAAGCTAGAAAATGTAGTCTAGTTCTGTTCCTAGGAAGAAAAGGAGAATGTGGGTTTGGGTCAGCTTGCCTGCTCCTGAGAGGTGTGGGGTAATTGCCCAGTTTGTTCTACTCTAGCATTAGACGGTATATAGGAATTATGCATCTATTCACAGGCTTTAAGATCTCATGACTTCCCATTTATAACCTTCCTCAGATTGATCACTGGTTTCAAAATAGTATAGCCCAACTTTCAAACACCTTTTATTAAAAGGGAATGGTGGAATACAATGGAAAAGACACAGCTTTTAGCATCAGAGTTGCTTTTTAATCTTGGAGTCATCTGCTTTCAAGTTATTTAATCTCTGATGAATTATTTTGTTTCTCTGAACTCCTTTTTATTTTCAAGGAAAAATAAAAATCCTTTGCCCATGATCACCTTTTCCATGCATCTCACCGTCTAACCACTGATATCTCAATGGCACAGCTAACAACCTATTACTTTTATGGAGAATGTGCTCAGGGGAAGTAATTGCTCTCTCAGATACATTTCTAAGGTTATGGGGGAAATTAAATACCACATTTCTTCTACCCTAGTAGCATGCTTTGCATATACTAGATGCTCAGTAATGATAGATCTCATTATTTTCTCCTTTCTTTTTTTAGTTGTTTAGAATCAGAGAAACTTGCCTCTGTGAGGAAATGTTGGTGCAGTGAAGTACACACACTTTTCTACTTGATTAAAATTTCATAGACCATCTAGTTACCCTATAACCATTGAGGAAGCATCTCCATTTCTACCACACATTCTTTGTTTAATAGGATAAAACTCATTTCAGAGATTGCTGGAGAGCACTTTTCATTAGGATTTACAAGACCTACTTTTAACATGCATGGCTTTAGGGTATTTAAAATTCAACCAAAGAATCAGAGTGCACCAAGGAGAAAGCAACCTTCCCTGGAAGGTTTCCTGGTGCAAACTAGAGGCCACAGAACAAATCAGCCTGCAGGTGTGTTCAGTTTGCGCTCTGCTAGTAAAAAAAAATGATTTGGTTTCCTACATTTAAAAACCAGAAGGTATCACATTAAATTTGAATTTCTGGCTTCTGGTGAGAAATGGGAATCCATGTTACCCACATTACTATATTCAGTTGAGGTACTCTCTTGGAATGGGGCAGAAACTCTCCAGTTTGCCTCTATTCCCCTATTTCCTCCCTATACTTATCTATTGTCTCTACTTGGCCCCTGTGGGCAACTGAGTTTGCAATTTTTGTTCTGGATCCTATAACCTATGCTTAACTGGATTTTTACTTTCATAGTTCCTATCCTTTCAGGGAAAATCTATTGGCTCTAACTATATTATTTCCTAACTTTGCTAACATTCTGTAAAAAATCATTTTCACATTTGAGAAAGTGCCTGTCACTAGCTGATTCAGAGTAGACTCAGATGCCATGACCAGATCTGTGTTTCAGCCAGCTTTTTCTGGATCAAAGATGGATTGGAGGAGAGAGAGAACAGAAAGCAAGAGCAATAGTTTATGAGAGAAGGGATGGCGATATGAATGAGGGCAATGGTAGTGGCAGTGGAGAAACAACAGATGTAGGAGATTTTGAGAAGGCAGAAGAGATAGGACCTAGAAATTGACTGGATTTTAATATTGAATTACACCTCACCTCCCCCTTGAGAGCTTCCAAGGCTTTCCACACCCACACCCCCATTTCAGTCACACTCTATTGCTCATAAATTTCTTTCTGTTTAACATTCTCATAGGTTGCTTACATGCAAGTGGCAAAGGAAATGGAGGAAGCAAAAATAAACCTTAAATTTAAGTTGGGAAGACTCACCAGGTGCCATTAATAAAGACAAAAATGCAGAAGGATGTGCAACATTTTCTTTTTTGGGGGGGTGGGGGGCACAGTGAAAGGCTGGAGGCGAGGGAAGTTAAAGAGTTGTTTGGCATATAAGATTCGAGCAATGGGTGGAGATGTCCAGAAAGTGGTAGTATAGTATAATGGGTAATCACATGGGCTCTAGCACCAGAATGCTTGTCTTCAAATCCTAGTTCTACTACTTCCTAGTTGTGTGATATTGGATAAGTTACTTAACTTCTCTGTTCCTTAACTTTTCTGAGAAATTGGAGGTAGTAATTATGCCAACTTCATAAGTATAGTGCAGGAGTGAGGCTGGGACCAGGGAGGAAGACATGAGCATCAAAGGGGTAGACATTAAATGTGCTCCATTGGGAAGACACTGCAGAGAGAAAAGAAAGTGAGCCTGGAGTCCAGCTTGGAGGGAGAGCAGCAGATACTGCCCTGAAGCTGCAGCTTTCAAATGTGGGTGAATATTTTAATCACTTGGAGATTTTCCAAAAACTGCTGATGTCTGCATCCCCAGGGATTCTGATTGAATTGTTCTGGCATATCACCTGAGTGTTGGGATTTTTAAACGCTACCCAGGTGATTCTAGTATAATGCCAAGTTTGAGAAACACTTCCCTAAAGAAAGACATAAAAGACCTCACTTCTCATTTTAAAATAGGCTCCATCCATCAAAATGTAGATTTACATGTGAATCCCAACAAAGTTGTCTCATAACATTACTGTATGTCAAGGACTTGTAAGAAAATATAATAAAAATAATAGCTACCATTTCTAACAATTTGAGTAAAATAGGATAGTGATTATGAGCATGGGCTCTGAAATTAGGTCTGGGTTCCAATTATAGCTTCCCCACTTAGCTGTATAAATTTGGGCAAGTTACTTATCTCTTTGCTTCATTTTCCTCATCTGTAATATGGGGATGATATTACTCTTTATCATATGGAGCTGTTTGCTGGGTAAATGCATTAATATATGACAACGACTTTAAAAAGTGCCTTGCACAGAATAAACATTCAAGAAAGTTTTGCTATTATTATCCATATTGTCATTCTTGTGTGTTTGTCCTGTGCCAGGTACTGTGCTATGTACGTTATAAGCAACAGGATGAATTACTGAGATATTAATTAGTGTCTTGTCCTTCTGTTGTTGTGGATTCATCAGCAAAAATGAAAGAAGGATGAAATTTCCCTTTTCCACTCAAGAGATGCTCTGATAGATTTTGAGTTCTGAATCTGGGGCTCATTTGCACTGTAGGGGTGACAGCTTTTGTGTTTCAGGCCCAACCAGGAGGATTAAGCTGGTCCATACCAGGTGTGGTGAATGCCGTAGCGTATTACCAGGTTACCCTTTCAGGCGCAAGGTCCCCAATGCCGGAGAGTTGGCTGTAGAGCCTTACTGGGAATTGTTGCCCTTGGCAAAGGGAACTTACCCATGCAAAATCACATCCCTTGCAAGGGAACCATTCACACCAATGACTGCTCAATGTAAGGGATGAAAATGCCTGTTTTCCTTGCTTCAAGGCATTTCTAGTGGGACAGCAGAGCTCCAGACTTCTCAGTGGGGTCTGCTAAGACCTCTGTTGCACTGATTTCACTGGTAACCTCTCCCTTCTGCCCAATCATGTTATCATCAGTCCTTCACAGCCATTGTTCCTGAAAGCACACCCAAATAAATTTGCTGTACTCAAATCTCTGTTTATTTTCTGAGGAATCTACCTAAGCAGTTGATGCAGGAGTGAGCCAATTAAGGAGGCCCTAAAATAGAATTTTGGACATGGGTCATCTCCTGGCCAACTGGCAATAAGGATTCCTTCGCTGGCAGTATGGTGAGAATGGATAGCCCCTGGCACGTTTCAGCAGTGCAATTGTTAAAACTTTCACTAATGGTGAAATTCAAAGAGATATGGATGGAAGAGAAAGCACTGGCAGATACAACATATCAGGTGTTTGGGAGGTTCTGGGGAAATAATAAATGTAAGAACAATTGAATTGGATGGGTCTCACTTAGTGTGACCAATGTATTGGAAAAGGACAATGAAACACAGAGAAGATGATTGATCACTAATTCAAAGAACAGGGTAAAATTCAGACAGTCCCTTTGGCAGCATATAAAAAAGGCTCTCATCTCTGGCCCAGGAGAAGTGCAGGAGGGTCAGAAAAAGCTGAAGATGAAGCAAGGGATTTAATCATAAGGGTAGTGGAATTCACTACCTCAGCAAGGCTGCTGTGAAAGACTAGGTCCTGTTTGGGAAGGAATGGGAGCCTAAGACTTGGGACCCAGACGTCTGGTTTGACACTCTTGAAAACCTTGAAACCCCTGATCCCATTGAACTATTTGGGCTTGCAGAAGAGGCCCACTCCTCCCTGTTAAAGACTAGCCCATTGCTTGAAGATAACACTACAGAGGACTTTGGTTTGAAAAACAATGTGGTCCTCCCATCTCTGCTCTTGACCAACAAACCAATAACTAGGGTCAAGCTATTACATAACCTGTTGAAGAAATCCTGGGCCTCCTAAGGGAGCAAAGTAACTACACTCTGAAGGAGCTACAGGACCTCCTAGCAATATGTACCGGCAGGAGACAGGAGTGTATATATGGGACTAGATTCTGAGGATGTTGGATGAACGGGGCAGAAAATAAAGTTGAATAAAGCAGAATGTATGGAAATGGGAGCACACTTCAGTAATACAGGATTTAAAACTCTGTTAAGGGCACTTGGAGATGGTGCTGTCAAAGGAAACACAGTCACCAGTATAATCAAAGCTGCCGGTTTATTGAAAGAGGAACTGCTCAAGCAGGGAGATCTCAAACCTAGGAAGTCAGAGTGAGAGTCTCAATAGCCATCTGTTTACAGCTGCTAATAAAGACATTTAGGGAATTTCCAACTGTGGGTTTACAATGAATAGCTGACATTAAAATTTCTTATTACATACGGGGTTCTAAGAGTGTGGGGAGAGTATATACCTTGATTAGTATGGCATGCTTGTCCACTCTGAGATACTATTTCTACTTGACCAAAACTGGCTTATTACCAGGTGGTGCTTGACTGTAACTCTGTAGGGGGTGGGCCAGTTTCTTATAAAGCCCCTGAAGTCAGTTTTCCTTGTCTTATGGAAATGTGGCCATTTTATTTTATTTAACATTGTTCACATGCTGATAGAAGGACTCTTGGAAGTTTGGAGAAAGTGATGGCTCACACTAAAGCATGCCACAATTGTCATGGAAGATGATGGGAAAAAGGTCAAAGGGCTCAGAGATGCAGGATACTAGAATGGATATAGTATGTAAGACTGACAAACCCACCAGTCAGCTACTTTCAGTGGCCTCAGTGGGTTCAGAGGACACTCTATTTACCAAAGCAATAAGGAATGTGCTGCTAATAGGGCTACCAGCATCATTGAAAAGCTCAACACTGGCTATTCTCTCTAGTCTAGGGCTAATAGTAGGAGTTGCTGTTTTAGACCTGGGTCCCTGATAGCAATGGAGCTGACAGGATCACTCCCAAAATAATACGGACAGTTGGTGGCACACAATCATCAGAAACAAGATGGGTGCACTTATAGTAAGTCAGAGTGACTATCAGGGCACTTAACCTACAAAGAGCTATGGAAATAGTTAATCAAACACAGAATCGTCAAGGGCAAGATAGATGGGCAGCCAACCATGGTGTGGAACAGTCTGTACAATAAAAAAGAATTGAATAGGGATTATCAGGAGGCCGAGGGTCTTCAATACAATTTTTTAAATTCCTTACCCAATTGTCATATCTAGCAAGTTTTCAAGCCTAGAACTCACTGACTGAAGCAGAGGCTGAGTTACCATGGGGAAGGATTCTGAAACACCATGGGCAAGGACCATGATTCCCTCAGTCCATCTCCAAAGTGATGTATAACCATATACTCAGGTACCCATACATTGAGGAAAGAGAAGGATTGAAACACTTTGAGGACTTCTAGGCATTGATGGTCCTTGGTGAACAAGTATACAGAATACCTCAGCCATTTGATGCCAGCCAGCTGCTGTCATTGACCGTCCCAGTGCCCACAAAATGGACACATGAACAAAGGAGCTGTGATGGCAAGGGTGGAGGATATGCTGGGCCAAACAGGTTGGGGTCCCGCACACCAAGTCTGATCTAGCTCTTGCGGCTGATAAATGCCCCATCTGCCAGCAACAAAGACCAATATTATACCCCTCCCTATGGCACCATTCATTGAGAATTCCTACCATCCACTTGTAAGGAAATTAATTACATTGAATCCCACCTACTTGAAAGGGACAGTGATTCATCTAGAATTGACATGCATTCTGGGTATGGGTTTGCCTTCTCTGCCGGCAGGGCTCAGCCTGCATTACTCTCCAAGGACTTACAGAGTGTTTGGTCCACCAACATGAATGGCACATAGCATCACATTGACCCCAGGAACACACTTTATAGCAAAGAAGGTGCAGCAGTGGGAACACGCCCTTGGGATTCACTGTTCCTATCACATACTGTACATCCCAGAAGCTGTTGGACTCAGCTGACTTTTTGAAGGTTCAGCTGAGGTATCAACTTTGAGATGACACCCTTTGAGGACAGTGTGCACCAATAGGTGAAATATACGTGCCTAGAACTCAGGGTTGGAAGTGAGAATGGTTCTCATCACTCCTAAAGACCCACTTGGGGAAATTGTGTTTCCCGCTTCCAAAATTCTAGGCTCTGCAAGTCTATAGGTCCTGGTTTCCAGAGGGGGCATATTTCCATCAAGTGACACAGCCAGAGTCCCATTAAACTTTAATCTCTGACTGCCACCCAGTCACTTTGAGCTTTTTGTACCAGGAGGCCAACAAGCAGGGAAAGGAGCCACCATTCTGACAGAGGTATGCCATTACACAATGAGGGCAGGGAGGAAGAAATCTGACACCCAGGTAATCCACTGGGGTATCTCTTGGTACTCTCCTACCCATTTTTGAAGATATATGCTCAAATGTAGCAGCTGCAGACTGAGAAGGCATGGTGACCAGGGATTCAGATCCTGAGGGATGAAGGTCTGGGTCACTTCACAAAATAAACCACTTTGACCAGCAGAGGTGTTCTGCGAGTGCAGACTAGATAGGTAGTAGTGGAGGGAAATGAGAAGTGTCAGTTGTGGCCCTGAGACTAGCTGCAGTGGCAGGGATTGCAGCTCCTCTTCTAACCTTGCTCTTATAAGTTTCACCTGGAAAGAGACTGTAATGGTTTGAGTTTGATTTAATTATGAATTCCAAAAATATAGATTAGATTATGCTTGTAAACTAATCTGTTC
>PVKH010046210.1:0-10417 GCA_004027955.1 Chaetophractus vellerosus
GAGAACACATGCAATAATGAAATATCATAAAGTATTTAAGTGAAACAGATATTTGGGCCCATGCAAAATATAAGCAAGATGTAGTGTGGATGAACAGAGTTAGAGCTGCTAATGCAAGGACTTAAGAAGGAAGGAAACAAATTTAAGGTTAAAGTAGACATAATTTTAAATCAGAATGATCTCACTCATTTCTTAAGATTTGTAATTTGGCCTTTTATGCTAAAGAAAATATTTGTTTAATTGCAAATAAATATTGAAAAATTCACTGGCTGCCTATAAAGAGTAAAGGCAAACTAACATTTATTGGGCATATTTTAAGCACAAGTTACTTCTATGCCATATTACATTATTAGCTGTAATCTTAACATGAAACTCTGAATTGGATACCATCGCCCCTCTTGTCCTCATTTTTTCAATGATGAAATGGATGCTGAAAGTGGTTACATAACTTACCTATAGTCATACCACTGGTATGTGATGTAACCATAACTCAAGCCCAGGTCTTCCTGGTTCCTAAAGTGTATTTTATTTTACTACAATGTTGCTGCTAAGGTTGAAAGCCATGTTGGTAGAGAAGTGGCATGTTCTGGTTAAGTAGATAGTTTATTTTAGCATGGATCATTAGTTTTCAAAAACTTGGAATGTGGAAGAGATACTCAACACTGAAACTACGTGAACATAGTTTATCAAATTTTTTACTTGACCCATAATTTTCTAACACCTGAATGTAGAAAACAATTCTTTAAAGTCTGTGGCCAGCGGAGCTGGTGTAGCTCAGTACTTGAGCTTCTGTTTTGCATGTATGAGGTCCCAGGTTCAATTCCTGGTACCTCCTGAAAAATAAATAAATAAAAATTTAAAAGTTTATGGATATTTCAATTCCAGGTAAAGTATTACATTCTGTGTGTCAGAGCACAAGAGAAAATAGTTCATTAAAAAATCTTTATAGAAATAGAACTTCAGACCTAAAGCACTGATTGATTATTGAAAGCTTACTGCAATGCTGATAATAAACTCTCAACTCAAACCAAATGGAAAAAATGGCATAATTTTGGGCATCACCCATATACTCCTAATTATTTTTAAGTATTGTAAGATTATTTTTTTTAAATAAGCCTTTTCCTATTTACAGAAAGGATTTTTTAAATTTTTAATGTTTTTTTAAAAAGATATTTAGATTACATAAATGTTACATAAAAAATATATGGGATTCCTATATGTCCTGCTCTCCACACCGCCCACAATTACCCACATTAACAACATCCTTCATTAGTGTAGTGCATTCATTGCAATTGATGAACACATTTTGGAGCATTGCCACTAAGCATGGATTATAGTTTACATTGTAGTTTACACTCTCTCCCACACAATTCTGTAGGTTATGGCAAGATATATAAAGGCCTGTATCTATCGTTGCAATATCATTCAAGACACGAAGGATTTATTACCTAATATTTAAAAATATTTTAAATGTTTGGTTTTTTCCTGTTAAATCTTTTAAAATTTATTTCAAGTATATATTTTTAAAGGATAGCCTTGGAAATACATTCTCAAAGTGCAGCATATTATTTATGTTAGCTTCCTCTTTTCCTAGGAAAAGTTGTAGACACAAAGATAAATAATAGTATATAAATCAGTGTTATTATCATTCTCCATGAGTTAGGAATAATATAGTCAGACCTAAAGCTCTAAAGTATAGTTATATTATAGATTGATACCTTTATAACATTTTTTGAAGTATGTCACCAATAAATTGACTATTACAGAACTCCTCTATTATCCAAGATTTGTTCTTTTGTACATTTGTCAGAGACTTATGAAAAAGTAGAAAAATATAATGGTGAAAGCATAGCTTGACAAAGCCCTGCCTCCCCTTAGAGAGATAGATTTTGCCCAATGATGCTGCCACAACAAGCTTTCATGGTTGAACCAGGCCCAGAGACTGAGCCCTCCTTTCAGTCAGTTCATACCCTGGCCTGCCCCCAGACACATTCTGCCTCAGAAACTGTTAAGCACCCTTGCCCTCAGGAAAATGCTTTAATCCATCCCAAACCAAGTTCCAAAGAGCTTTAAGCTTGGAGAATGTATTAATAGTTATTGTTCTAGTAGCCTCTGAGATAGGAAACAGTCATGACTGGGTTTTACTTGGGTTAATAAGTTAAGAGCAGGTCCAGAACTAAATATCACTGTGGGGAAGATAATCTATATATGCCCTTTATCCTATACCTTTATTTACAGAATTTCTTAAATAGGTAGTCTTCTTATATTTATGAGGTTTTATAACATGTGACCTGCTATTTTTGCCTTTTTGCTTGAGGGTAAAAAACAATTATGGTAATAACAAGAGCAAAAGAAATGAAAGAAAAATGTAGGTAATATATAAAGCAGTTTATCACGTTTAAAAGCAGCCTCAATTACTTGAAATGCATTAGATGGCTGTTATAAGTTAAAAGTAAGTACTTTGCATCTGGGACAAAAGCCAAATCAACATAACATTTATATCAGAAAGCAGAGCAAAATAAAACAAGAGAAGAGAAATAGAAAGTTTAAAAGGCTTTAATGCTGTTTTGAGACTCTTGTTGATGCTATCTAAAGAGCATATATATATATATATATACACACACACACACATAACAATTAGGGTATCATAAGTAGAATGTGCTAAAGAATGTTTGTTGTGGGGCCGGCTCGATAGCCCAGTGGATAGGGCGCTGGCATACCACATGGGAGGCCCCGGGTTCGATTCCCGGGGACCTCTCCTAGCGGGCAGACCGCCTTGAGAATGGCAAGCCGCCATGGGCGGGCCGGAGCTGCCGTGGGCAGGGCAAGAGCCGCCACGGGCAGGGCAGGTCGCCCGCGGATGGAGCGCAGCCAGCCACCCGCGAACTGAAAGCCGGCTGTAAACGGATGCAGAGACCGCCCACAAGCGGGGAAAGCCGCGCCTGTGCAGTGACCACTCTCGGCACGTCGCCGCAGCGGGGGGAAGGGGAGATATGTAATAAAATAAATAAATCTTTAAAAAAGAAAAAAAGAATGTTTGTTGAAGTTATTGTGAATGGCATGGTAGGCAACGTTGTTTTATGGCAGATGGAATTGGAACATTTGCAATAAAGAAAAGTTAACATTTGGCCATTTTTGAGAAAGTGATAACTTGTGGAGTTATCAGTGAAACAGCATATCGGTAATGTGTGAAGACTATATATTGAGATAGTGCTTCTGAGATGATATGCATTAGTGTTAGGAAAATTAATGAGACAAATTTGTTCATTTTTAGAATCTAACAAATGGCAAGCTGATGAATAAAAGAAAATTAATAGGCAGGTTTGAGAGGTCATATTAGTAATAGTATCTTTCTAAAGGAGTCTGTTTCTGGTGTTGTCGTTTTGATGGCTTAGCAAAGAAGATGGTTGCTCTTGGTACAAATGTTTATGCAGAAGGTAGATTGTTGAATCGTGTGTTAGTAAATTGTAACCTATTAAAACTTTTTTTCTCATTATACAACTACCATATGCTCAATTTATACATTTTGGAAAATATAGAAAAGTGTAAAGAAAGAAATATCACCTGAAATCCAAACATCCAGCAACAACTACTGCTAATATTTTTGTAGATAGTATTCTATATGGCATGATTCCCTCAAGTTATACCATAATTTATTTCCATTCCACCTGATTGTTTCAGAGTTTATAGTATCTTAGATAGTAGTTGAAAGAAGTTCTTTATTATATAAATTTTTAACCTCATTTCTGATCTTTCCTTAGGATGAGTTCCTAGAATTTGAATGATTGGGTCATATACCATTGAAGCAGGGCTGGGACTAGGGTGAGGTGAGAGCAGGTGCTAAAAAAATTCAGTATTCAAGAAATATTATTTTAATAAATAAAAATTAATGCAAAAAATTCACAGTGAGCCAGGTTTTGCTAGCCAGAAAGGTGGGTTTCTTGTTCAGAACTTCATTTACTTTAGATCCTTCTGAGTATATTATTTTTAACCCTTTGTTGTATTCTTTAGATATAAAACTGATTTAAAAATAAATCCATGTAAAATAAGTCAATTCATAGTTCGCAAGTTATAGAAACAGGTGGCAGGCTGGATTTTGGTTCATGGGTCTGAGTTTGCTGACACTTGGTGTGGAATATTACCTTTCCTATATAAAGTCAATTTTTTAAACTAAATTTAACTTTATAAAACAATTTTCCTAATTTATCATAGAATATTCCTTTATTATGTGAATAACAAGGATGATTTGTTTTTTGAAGTTTAAAGTCTGTTTTAAAAGTCTTCTGAAAAGATTATTTAAAAGGAAGGCTCCATCTATTCTTTGGTTTACATATTTAAATTCAAGAATTTGGAAAAAATACACTTTTCTTTTGTTCACAGGTGGAGACATATTACGGCTGGACACACTTTTAGAATGGTGGAGAGAAAAAAATGGTTCTTTCTGTTCCCGGCTTATTATCATATTAGACAGTGAGAATTCAACTCCTTGGGTAAAAGAAGTGAGAAAAATTAATGACCAGTATATTGCAGTGCAAGGAGCAGAGATGACAAAGACAGTAGATATTGAAGAAGCTGACCCACCACAGCTGGGAGACTTTACAAAAGACTGGGTAGAATATAACTGCAACACCGGTAATAACATCTGTTGGACTGAAAAGGGACGCACAGTGAAAGCAATATATGGTGTATCAAAACGGTGGAGTGACTACACTCTGCATTTGCCAACGGGAAGCGATGTGGCCAAGCACTGGATGTTACACTTTCCTCGTATTACATATCCACTAGTGCATTTGGCAAATTGGTTGTGTGGGCTGAACCTTTTTTGGGTCTGCAAAACTTGTTTCAGGTGCTTGAAAAGATTAAAAATGAGTTGGTTTCTTCCTACTGTGCTGGACACAGGACAAGGTTTCAAACTTGTCAAATCTTAATTTGGAACCCAAAGTGGAATATTTCTGAGAGTTCATACTATTATCACTAACTTGACATTTTTTGTATGCTATATTTTTATTTGTGGAAAATATCTTGCTACTTCTGTAGGTGTTCTCACTTTGTCTTTTTTTCAACTAATTATGATATATGTAAGGTGTTGGGAGTAAGCATCATTTTATACAAAAAGTATGTAAGGAGTTACAAATGCTGATTCTGTATAAATGCGTAAGAGATGTTAAAAATAACATTGCACTTTGAAGAATGTTTGTATATGCCTCTTAATAGAAAGAAAACAGTTGTCTTTGCTCTGCAAATGGCCAGTGAAGAATTACTAATGCCTTATTTTCCAGGCATGCATCAGAGAATGTAGGTCAATTTGTTTACTAATATGGGAAAACTACCAGCCTGCTTACTGAAAAATTTTGTGTGAACAATAGGTTTAAGTCCGAGACCATGTGGAGAACTACAAACTCTTCTTAGAAAAGAAAAAAGAAAGTCTTCCCAAAATGAATTAAAAACTTGTTTGTAGTCAATCACATTCAGATGTCTTGGTTGTGACCTGTTAGCAATATAGCCGGGAAGTCTAAATTACCTTTGTAAACCGAAACTGTCTTCTTGTGTAGGTAACTATAAGAAGCAACAACCTATAAGTTGCTTCTTCATGCATTGTTGAGGGCCTCTGAAAACACTGGTAATTTTAAGAGTCTTTCTCAGGGTAACTTAATGTTTTCTTAATGAAAAACATTTCCAGCTACAAATTCCTTTCAAATAAATTGTCTTCCCTTGGAAAAAGAACTCTTATGAAAGAAATTTAGCAATTTCTCATTGACTAATTCGGGCTAAGTGTTCAGAAAGGATTTTGAATATATTTTTAGATAATTATTTTGTTCAATACAGAAGAAAATAATTACCTTTAATTCTACCATCTAAAGACAGATAGGATTTTGATCTCTGTTGAGTTCATACTCATCCATGAGAATTATTTTTCAAATCCCTATTAGTGATAACATTTATTCTAACCTAAGGTCAAAGGATAGGAAAAAGGTCATTTTTTTCCTTTGTACACATGTAAATGTATTATGTAAAAAAATATTCAGTATTGGCAATTTTAGTTAAGCATAATGGTGTGGTTGTAATTTTTAAAACTCAACTCAGTGTTTTATCTGATTAAAGCAGGCACTGATCAGAGTATCTCCTAATTCACCTCCTATTCCCTTCCAATAATTCCTTACATTTGAGATTTTCATCTCTGAAAAATAACAGGAGGGGAATAGAATTAAATTGGGGGATATTCTAATCTTTGTTTTGTAAATGCTGTGACTTCTCACCATTGAAGCCATTTTTCCACCTCAGAGAGAGGAAATAATGCCTCTATCATTTTCTCCTTGGTGACTTGAAAATTGAAGTTTTAGTTAGAAGTCACTTAGTGTCAGGGAACTTGTATAACACTATCTATGCAGCATTGTTACAGTCTGATTATTCCTTCATTTTGAATATGATTTTCCTAATGCTTTGAATAAAATTTTGGTAAAAATTAATTCTTCATTTAATTTACAAAGAAGTTATTGAATATTTTGGTATGTTAAGTGATAGTTATTTAAAAATGCCCATGTTTTAGAGTTCATGCTTGGTGGCAGGTTGATGTGAAGTTTTTCAGTATTTGGTTAAATATAAAATAAATGAAGTAGTATATACTACAAAAGCCAAGTGTTAAAATTATGAGCTTATAGCTCCAAAAAGTTAAATTTATGTTAAGTAAAATCTTAAATTTCTCTGAGCACAATTGAGCAAATTAGCTTTAAAGCATATCCCTCTGCCTGAGAAAGCCAAATATAAATATATAGGTATATTTTGCATTCTTCATAAAGTAGTATAAGATGGTACCAAAAAAAAATGACATTTCAAAATACTATTTTAGAGGCACAAAACTAACTTTGTTATTTTCTGTAAAAGCTCAACCAAAAGGGATCTTTGAACTAAAAATTTTATATAGAGAGCCATTTTTTTTAACCAAAATGTTACAGAATATCAATTTTGATGAATACTCCTGGGGGAAAAAAACTATTAAGACTTGAAGATGGGAAAGCTCAATGGAAGAAAGTATTCTAAATTAAATCTGGTTTTTAAAACGTTAGCTAAAGTAAGCTGATAATGAAGAGAAGAAAAATTATAAAGAGGCTAAAGTGATTAGTTACTTTCACCTAAAGATTAAAAAATAGATCTGACCATTAGTGAGACTAGTTTTCCTTTGCTTTCATTTTACATGTGATATATTTAAGGAAGGAGTTACTTGGATGGAGAGGAATAGTTTTAGGGCAAAACTTTACCATTCCACTGAAAAGAGGTGATAACATGGAGATATTTTTCAACATGCTTAGTTTATATCCTAAATAATATTGTGCTAAAGCCATAAAAGCACTGACCCCTAAAAACTTTTTAAGTGTACACTATTATGTGATAAATTCAGGAGTTAAGTTCATTCTCCATCACTTTTCAGTTATGCTATTATTTCATTCAAAAATTTTGCTTTTGTTTTGCTCTGATTTAAACTCTTCCTCCCTGGGGATACTTGGATTTTATCTTTCCATAGCTTTTTGTGTTGCTCTTCTTAATAAATATAGAATTTTCTGGAAAGGTTATTTCTTAGAAGACCATTTTTTTATTAATAGGTTTTCATAAGTTGTATGCTTTTAAAAATTACATTAATTAAAATGCTTTTATATATAATGCATTATTAAACAGATTTTTGCTTTGAGTAAAATCTTCATTAGAATCTATTTGTAACTGATATTTTGTTTGTAATTTTTTTGCATAAATATATTTTCTGTTTTGGTTACTACCTTTTTATATGTATTCTTTAACATTTAGAGGTTGGTCTTTTTTTAAAAGTAATGTTCTATATTGCCTTTCAGCAGGTAATATAATAGTTAATATTTATATATGCCAGAAGAAAATGGTTTAATTTTAAGAATGTAAATAAGTATGTTTGATGGTGAATGCTCAAAGGACTTAGAGCTGTCAGAAAATCCCCCCAATTGGAAACTACTAGACTGTCATTTCTTTCTAGGAAGAGGCTTACAAATCTTGGTTTTTCTCATACACAATTACCCATAAGAGTACCTTGCCCATAATAGGCATTTAATAAATATTTTTGACTGTGAATGAATTTAGACTCTTAAGGAGAAATTGGATTAACTTGATTGTAAATTACTACATTTTTACAACTTTATTTAAACATATATTTAAAAATCCTCATTAAGCATGTAAATGAGTATATTATATAATCAGCAAAAGGAAAACAACACATCTTACATTTGTAGTTAAAAGAGTAATATATGTGTCAAGATGAGAAGAGAAATTAAGTTTCAGACTGGTTTGAATGAAAATACAGGAAAGTCTCACTCGTGAACAACGAAGGATTTGGCTATGCATATTAATGACAACTAAATTGTAGTCAGAAAAATAGGTCCCAAAACAAACAGGTTAAGGGTAAGCTAATGAAAAAACCACTATCTAATTTTTGGAGTATCTTCCCTATTCAATACTTGCAATAGGTAGAAATAAAATATGAAACAATGAAATTTAAGCTGTAGTGTTGTTCTGAGAAATTTTTGTTGATGAAGTAATTAGGAAATACTTATTACTGTCCAAAGATGGTTAGAAAATGAAAACTAGGGTAACCACTAAGTTTTCTTATATATCTAATACATAAAAAGCCATTTTGATCGAAGAAATGAAATTTACCAAATTGACCATTCATCTTGAGCTGCCCATACAGTGTTTACATACTGTTTACCATTATGAACTTAAAAATAATTAGAAGGGAACAATTTTAGTAAACTTTAAATTGTTTTTTTAGTCTGGACCTGGACCTACTTATCCTAAGTCAAAGATTTTTAACAGTGTGCCAGGAATATATGAGGAACATAGCATATCTTCCTATACCAGCAATGTTTACTCCATGATAAGGAGAAACACTTTTATATTAAATCACACCGATGTATTGATGAGAACTGTGCAAAATTTGCATTCATTTTTAATATAAACCACGGGACTTTAAAGCAATTTTAATCTTGCAAAGGTCATTTCTGTTTTATCCTCCTCTACCCAGAACACTGCAGATTCTTTGGATTGACTATCAGGTGTTAATAACACTCTATGCAGGATATTTTTTTAAAAATAAATCCTTTCTTTTGTGGCTTGAAATGCAAATAACAATTTTGTTTGTCCACATACATGGAATTTTATATGGGTGCCATTTTAGTGCAATTTTATAATATAAATTTCTAGGTTCTTCTGAGTCCTTACATATACTGATTTTTTAAATTCTGCACACCTATGTATTGCTAAGGAAAATGGGGTGGGGATTTTAATTTGTAATCCCATATCCACATGCATTGATAACCACTCTCTCCTATTTCATCTTTGTGTCCAACGTTAAACCTTTGGATTCCTTTCTCCTTTCCACAAAAAACTTAATTCATCAATAATAATAAAAAGGACAATAGCTGTCATCTCTTCATTGTTTACTATGTTGTACACAATGTGCTAAGCACATATGTATGATTTCATTAAATACTATAACCAACGTTTATAGTGAATGTACTTATTTTATGAATGAGGAAACTGAGGCAATGATTTTAAGTAACTCCTGAATGTACACAGCTATGTCTAAGAAATTGGTTTTAAAACTCACCTCTGTCTCCAAATTCTCTTAATAACTACCTCCTATCAATTTTGTATCTTTAATATCTCTACTGGCATTTCCCTCTCAGAATACAGTATAAACATTCTCAAGGCTTTTGGGGAGTAAAGAAATCTTCCCTGAATCTCACATCAGATCTTTTTATTTATTATTCTTATCTAAGTTACTTGAAGGAATGAATATTCTACATTTAGTCTCCAATTTCTTGGTTTCCATCACCTCTTATCCCCATGGCACTCTGGGTTCTACCTGTAACACTTCATTGGCAATGATCTTTATTAGATCAACGACCTCTGTATTTTCAAATAAATAGGGCCCTAGAAGTCATGTAAGATAGTAACTATTTACTTTTTTTTTTGTAACTATTTTTCTCCATTTTCTCCCTGTTGGACCTCTGAAAATGCTACTCTTGGTTTTCTTGCTACTTCTCCTTAATTTGCTTGGCCAGCCCTTTCTCTACTTGCTGAATTTGTTTTTTTCCCTTAGCACACAATCCCCAAACTCCTCTGCTCATTCCATCATCTGCTTTCAGTAACCTCTTTCATAGGGATTTCAACTACATTCACTGATTACTCTCAAATATCTATCTCCAGCCCAGGCAACTCTGTGGCACTCCAGGTACATGTACTCAGTTATACACTGAACATCTCTACTTGGATGTTTCACAGCCTCCTCAAACTCAACAAATCCAATTCAGAGCTCCAACATCTTACCCTCCAAATTGCTTCTATTTTTTTTTTTAATTTAATTTTTAAAAGATTTATTTATTTACTTACTTTTATC
>PVKH010046211.1:0-10417 GCA_004027955.1 Chaetophractus vellerosus
GGGGTTTACCGCAGGACGGCCAAACCGCTTAGGAGCAGGACTGCTGGCATCTGCTGTACTTTATTGGTAGTGGACTACCTATCCGAGGCGCCTGCGGCTTCGCTGGAGAGTTTTGTTTTTAATCTAATTCAGTCTCACGAGATTTTTAATTGGATGGAAAAGGACAAGCTGTTCTGTGTCTGAACTCTCTTCCATTTTTAGAAGAGCGTTTTCTCTCTTTCCCCTGCCAAATGAAGGTATACCGTATTTGTTGATTCTTTACATTAAAGTCGGGATTTGTGAGATTCTCTTCAAAAATTGAAGTCCACAGTGAGGGAAATAATTTGCCCATGGTCAGGTTGCACCCATAGTGAAGCTACAGTCAGAACTTCTAAACCCTGGCTTCTGGGTAAGGTTGAATACAGTTTGTGCCAGTGATCCCTCCTCCACCCCAACCTCACTTTCCCACTCCCGCCCCACCTTTGATACTGAAAGAGATTTCACTGACAAACTTTCAGTTCTGATAAACTTTCCTTTCCTTCCTATTACATACCTAGAATATTTACCATTTTTATGTGCTGTCTACTTAGCACACTTTTCTTTTTCCTGCTTTACAAATCATTGACAACCTCTTTTTTCTGATATCTCCCATCCCTGATCCTTAATCCCCTCCCATTAGCATTTTGGGCCTAGAGGATCCCTTGTTGTGAGATCAGCCACCGACCTAAATCCAATATATGTCCCTGATTTTTCTAGGACAACCCGTTTAAAATATTCCATCCCATTGTCTGTCATTCGAATGTCTTTTTTGATTTAGAAAATAATGTCACTTTAACTGTACCAGACCTACTGTCCTGGCCTTTTCCAGCCATTTGGCTCTGGGGCATACCTGGCTAATCCAATTATCATTCACATGGGATTTTTCTTCCCCTCCTGAGTCAACCCAAATGTTAGAACAGCCAGGAATTTTAAGTGAGAGTGAAAGTTACAGGCTGATGAAGCAAGAAATTCCTTCTTACCCCTGTATTTCTGCACACACGGAGACACACATACAGACACACACACACACCCTACTCTCTCCATCTTTTATTCCAGTTCAGGGCAGCACCTGTGGCAGTGCCTATTGATGAGTGCTTAGGTTTAGGTCACAAGGGGTCTAGGGCTTCACATCATTTTTACTCTAGAATAGAAAGAAAGTAGGAGTAAAGAAACAACGTGTTGGTTGTAAGACAAGAAATTTGGCCTCTATTGAATCTTAAGAGAGGTACTACAGCTAAGCAGTTTGGTTTCATTCAGGTAGATATAAAACTCCTTTTTTGGCTCCTTCTCTATGCAAAACACTGTCTTAGGCACTGTGGAAAATGTGAAAGTGATTTTAACACATAGCCCCCAGCATCTGAATCTGTATTTGGAAATATTAGCACTTTTGAATCAGCTAATAAAATGTTTTCCACGGTTAATCTCCGCACCTAAATTCCACTCCCTGAAGGCGGGAACCAGGGCTTCTTTGGCTCATTCACAAGGGCTGACTTGTTTCACAGAGGGTCCGGCAGATGGGTAGTGGTGCTCTTTTGGCACCTGCCCTTTCCTGGCACTCTTCATCACGTGAGTGCTGCCTCTCAGCCCACCCAAGATCTGTTTCCAGGCTGGTACATACACACTGGGAAGAATAGATGCCTTTATTCACCAGCCTTAATCTTGAGAAAATGGGTAGTTTCTCAGTCTACTTATCTGTTAGTGAGTTGGTTTCTCAGTTGTCCAACTGCATTTTCATGAGCAGCCTCTTTCTGTTTTCTCCCCCATTATTGTTCTTTTACCTGTTGTTTTACTGTCATCTGCCACACAGGTGCTTAATGAATGTCAGTGTTTCATCATGTCCCCACCTCTTGGCCCTTTCTTTTTATCTTCCAGGTCCTGGCTTCATTTCTCATGTACCTTTGTCAAGAGCACTCAGACTGTAATATTTCCACTTCCTCCAAGTAAGGGGGAAACTCCAACCCTTCTGCCTTCTGTCCCAGTAATGATTCTCTTAGCTGTAGATCCCTCAACTGTTGCCTGTCTGCATTTCAGTGGAGGATAACCTCTTAGAAAGCTGCTGTTCTGTCTCAGTTCCATAACTTTCTCCAGACTTAACTGCTCTGTCATTGACCTTCTTGTCTAAACTGATTGAACCCTGAGATTTCTCTTCTTCCATCAATACCCCTTCCCCCAGCTATGACCCTGCCTGTTACTTACTCTGGCTCAGCCCCAGAACCCACTCTTTCTCACACCACATCCTTTTTCCTGCCTTACTCATTTCCTGTCTCAGATATTTTGGATCCCTTGGTTCTGATCTTTCAGGGGGAGAGGGAATAAACTAAGAGAAGAGGAATGAATGGATAGATGATTTTACAAAATTGAACTGTTCTTGCTTCTAACCTTGTCACCTCCCTAGGTTTTCTTATTTAGAATTAAACATCTATACCTGTGAGCTCTTGTATATCTTTTTTCCATCTCTTTTTTTTTTCTTTTGCCCATGTATGAAGAGGATAACGTGACTACCTTGGATTATCCCTTAAGTCTCTGTCTTCCCTTGGTCTGTGGGCCTCATGCTAGGCATTCAGTAATTATTTGCTGAATAAAGTTTACCACCTCCAATTATAGTCACTTAGCTAGTG
Source organism: Chaetophractus vellerosus (assembly GCA_004027955.1). NCBI lineage: Eukaryota > Metazoa > Chordata > Mammalia > Cingulata > Chlamyphoridae > Chaetophractus > Chaetophractus vellerosus. The sequence continues at coordinate 2,637 of PVKH010046211.1, forward strand.
TGGATTAGCAAGCCAAAATAAAATTTAAATGTATTCTGTTATACCCCAAATAATATCCAAACAGTTATATAAGTAGCAGCAACTCTAAAGTTTTCAGCCCTTTGGTAGTAATGGCAAAATTTTTTCTCCCTAACACAGTCAAGTGACTTCTAGCAATAAAGAATATTTAATTTAAAATTTTTTAATTTAAAAATCTAGGGAACAGGATGGAGGTTCCAGTTCTGGTAATACTGCTCCTTATTGGGATATGTACCAAAGGATTTTTTTCTCTTCTCAAGTCAGTCCAAATTTATATTAAAGCTCTCCACGCCATTCAATGCTGTGTAATCTCCAGGCAGAGTTGGTCTTGCCTTCAGAAAATTTTCTTCTGAAAAGATAATATTAGAGATGAAAATAGAGAAGTGAGAATAAGGAGTCTTCATTAATGATAGTTCCTCTTTTATTCCCTTTGTTTTGTGCCATCTTTCAACTGGAAGACGAAGATGATGATGATCTATGGTCAGAAGAAATCTCACAAAAGTGATTGTAGAGGGAGGCTTTTGTATAACCCATAGGAGACTGTCTTGAAATTAGAGATCCCGTGTCTGAGCTTGCCCACTCCTCCCACCTCCGTGAAGAAGCAGTATGAAGACTGACTGCCTTATGCAGTCCAACTCTGATGAGGCCTTTGTGCCAATGACAGAAAAGCCAATGACAAAAAAGCCAATGACAAATGGCTCTCTCTTCAGTGATATTTATTATCTTGTTTGATGGAACTCAAAGCTGGACCTCCCCTCTAGGCAGAGATCCAAACATTCATAGATTTATGTTTTAAAATGCTTTTATGACATGGTTTAAACTTCATCATGGTTTAACCAGATAAAAATATTCTATGAAAGGATGTTTTCTGTTGTTGTTGTTGTAAGTGTGCCTTTTTAAGATAACTTTAATCATGCACTCATAATTCATATACTTCTAGGTTTCATTTTAAATACTGACTTACTAAATTTGAATTTGAATTACTAGCCACATTAGACACTGAGTTGACACTTGTAAAGATATTCAAAGGCAAACTATCTTTAATTCAACTTTAGGAGTAACCATGGATATTTTGGGAATTGTTAGGAAACTAATCAACCAGTTGCTTATCCAAGTCAGCAATCTTACATATTCTGGGCCTTTTCTAACCCTTCAGTAACAAAGGTAGAATATAATTGAAGCGTCAAGAAATAGCCCTTTTAGTTTTCTTATTTCCTCTTCCAAATTATAGTTACTGAGAAAGTATATATTTTCCTTTTCTTTCAATTTCCAAATGATTTTTTAGTTAGAAATGTCCGAGAGAGAATTCTTCCTGTGTCTTCTAAAGAAAGGATTGCTATTAAACCGTAGATTGCTGGTGTTCTAAGATGAATACAGACGTTGAAGAGTCCTGATTTGCTGTTACGATTTTCTTTAAAGCATTAGCAAATGTCTGTTTCTTGGATGATTTTCTTCTTAGTAGTGAAATTTATTTTCTACTAAAAAGAGATGACTATCAAATGCCATGTCGTAACCGACTTTTCTCTAGTAGATCAGGAGGACCAGGCCAGATAGTGAATATTGAGACTGTTGACAAGAAAATGAAAGTGCATGACTGCTGTGAGTTTTGTTTTGTTTTGTTTTGTTTTCCGGTTAGGCCAGTAAAAAGAATGTATTGGGAAATGGGGGAAAAGAACACGGTTTGCTGAGAAATGGGAGAGAAGGACGAAAGTACGCACCAAGATTTGATGCGGGCTCCTCTAGGCAGAGAGAGCCTATGAGTTATTTTTAAAGCTATAGCTGCATGGCTCTGATGTCTCAAATACTGTATAATTATTTGTAGTGTCTGATCATATTTGCAGTCAACTGTGGTCTAGAGTCACAGTGATATTAAGACATTTTTAAACAGTCAAAGCAAATGATGCTTTAAATTAAAACAAAATTAATGTGAAGCAATTTTTTTTAATCGATTATCTACACTTCCAGGTCTCCAGTAATCTATTAATTTGTTGTACCAGTGGACTGGTGGCAAGGTAGGGTGTTTGAAAGCTTAGAAAATGGTTACAAGAAGGAAGGGTTAGTGTTTTCCAAGGAAGAGAAATTATCAGCAAGATTGATTTGCAAAAATAATTATTATCTAGCCCAATATATAGACAAGACACTGAAAGTTGGGTTAGCTCCTTCTCTGAGCCATTTATCTAAAAATATTGGTGATCCTGCAATTGGTAACCAAAAAAAAGATCATATTGCCAAAATAAAACATGGTTGCCTTTCCTTGTTATTAACCTCAAAAAAATAAGGGAATTTACTAAATATTCTAGGTTTCTTTTGTAAACTGGTATAAATCTACAATTTTATCTTTAGTCTTTTAAGCTGGTTTCTTTTAACAGACTTAACCACCTCCTAGCATTACAAGTTCCATAAATTTATTATTGTCTAGGTATAATGGTTCTTCCTTTTATCCTCTTTGGTGATTTCTGGGGTACTTCTGCATTGTTTCCTTGATACCCTAAACTCTTCATGAAAGGACTGTATAAAAAGGGAATCTCGTGGTTGTCTTGACCTTTGAATTAATTGCTGTTGACATTGCATTGAGCCTTTGGTTTGCCCTAAAGGGCAGGGGCATTTCCATCACGTTGCATTCATCGTCAAAGTGGAGGGAACAGTTCTTCCTGAAGCTTCATCTCAAGAGCAAGGAGGGGGCTGAGTAGACCAAGGCATCCAAGGAACATGAATGATACCTGAGTTTTGGCCAAGGAAAGCACAGTTCTGCTGTGGTGCTGTAAGATGACTCAGTGAGATGGTGAGGTGGGGTGGGCTGTTTCCTCATTTTGTGTCTGATCTCAGTGATGTTGGACTCCTGTGGCAAAGCCGGGCCTATTCCATTATGCTGTACCTGCATTATCTTATTTAATCCACACTGCAGCCACATGAGTAGATGAAACTGGCCATTTCATAAATGAGAAAACTGAGGCTTTAAAGTAACTTGCCCTGGATTACAAACTAGTATTTAAGCCTAGGGTTTTTCTGGTCCCAAAGTCTTAACTGCCATATAGTACAGCTTCAAAATGTCTTCAGTGACAGGCACTTTACATATATGAACTCTTAATATTCACTGTAACCTTGCAAGGCAAATAGTATGACCCTCGTTTTTACAGATGGAGAAACTAAAGCTCAGACCAGGTACAAAATGCTTGAAGCCACAAAGCTAGTCAAAGATGGAACCAGAAGTTGAGCTGCAGTCGATTCCCCAGAGCCAGTGCTCCTTCCACTCTGCCAGTCTTCCTTTCATCTGTTATCTTGGTGTCTCTGCTGTGGATCCTCTACCATTAGCTCCAGATATTTTGCCTTTTTAAATCATAGCATTTTCCCCAACACTGAGGTCTGAGAATATCTGGGGGCCCTCGACCTCTTGTATACCATCCGACTGGCCTCAGTCACCAAATGTTAAGTAGAACTCTTGCAAACTCTCCCTTGCCTCCCTGCAGCAGAGTTAGCTATTATTCCCTGGCACATTGACCTGTCCTGTTGGAAGTCACCCTACGGCCCCTGCAGGTGCTGCGGCTGAGTTTGATCTGGGAGTCAGAGGCCCTTGTTGCACGGCTCAGCTTGTAGACTGGGAAGCAGTTCCTGCAGCTGTTTGGAAATCCCCCATTGCTCCTGTTGTCCTGAACCACATGGGGGAGGGCAGTTGTTCGCTCCATTGATTCCTTCCTTCGTAGTTGGGGTGGCAGCTTGGAAAACATTCAGCTGTTTACAATTCAGCTTATGTACACTTTGGCTGGGGATTGTGGGTGAGTCAGGAGGGCCGCTCTCTTTGCCTGTGTCCTCAGAGACAGCCTGAAAGTCAGCTGTATGGTAATGGCTGCCAACGAGGGAGGAGGGGCCCTCCCTAGCAGATGCCTTAACCAGAGTTGCTCAGCCCTGCCAGGACTGCTGGGCCATGCCCCAGATGCTCAAGAGCCAAGAAACATGTCTGCTCTCCAGTCTTCTTAACCCAGACTCAACAAGGTCATTTTGCAGTGACACTGAGGGCAGGTCTGTGGCCACCGGGCTCAGACTCATTCTGCTGGCCAGCTCCCTGCAGGCACCTTGGTGTTTCCTCCTGTGACTGGAAAACCCACCATTTTGCTTGGTGAAGTCCAAAGGGACCTCCTATCGCTTCTGCCCCTCTCTGGGAGATGTCCTTTAGAGGAAGGTGCTCGGAGGCCATGGCATCCATGCGAGAGAGAGCCACCGCCTGCTAGGAGCCCTCAAGGCAGGGAGGTCTTGCAGGCCTGACTGACTGGGTCCTAGCAGAACTGAAAAGCTTTCAAACATTTAGCTTTGCTTCCTCCTGCCTTCTCATACCCTGGAGACCCCAGGGTGGGAAGGGGCCTACAATTTTCCATCAGTAAGAGTGCCTTTTGTGCGTGCTTTAGGAGACACAGTCTGCCAAATAAATGGCATTTACTCCTACCTTCTTTCTAAAAGACACATTTGCAACATGTACAATCTGCAGTAGAGATGCAGGCGCATGTATAATCAATCTGAATTGATTGTGGGGGAAATGGGTCATCTGAACAACTGGTGGCATTTTAGAATCAGGGAAATACGTATTAAGCAATAGCATATTTAGCCCTATTGAAGGTAAGTGTGCTATTTCCGTTTAGGCTTCTTAAAATACAGAATCTAGCTTGTGGGTCCTGATAACTGTGTTCAGGAATCCCTTTTGGAATCACTCACCTAGATCATTCTCCATCCCACAAATGTCTGACCTCTGCTTCAGAACATCCCAGAATGCAGCTTACACTTCCTGCCACCTTTTCCCAGGTGTCCTCATTCTGTCTCGAGGCTAACCAAAGCACACCCTTCCCTCTACTTCAGCAGCCCACCAGGGAGATCTAAAGAACTGAGTTCTGTTCTGGCCTCTGCCACCGACTGACTTTCATGCCCTTGGGTAAAGTCACCTCACCTCTGAGGACTGCTTGCCTCATCTGGAAAATTAAGATATTAGACTGGGGGTCTTTCTAACTCTAATCCTTTATGATCCAGTGATTCTAAGTGCCCCGGGATCCAAAACCCTCACCCCCTCCCACCATACCTTCTGTTCCCTAAATTGGGAAGAAAGCAATCTGCTTCTTCTAGCCAAGTGATTCACAGTAAGGCGTGAATGACTGAAGGTGTGTATTTGCATTTTAAAGAAGGCTGTTAACCACATGAATCTCTTTAATTGATGGCTGCTGTCAGGGTCTCTTGATAGAGCCCCTATCTCTTCCCTCCCTCCCCTTCCAACCCTCCCTTTGGGGGTCAGGAGGAGGTCAATAAATGGATGCTTATGAAAGGTCATGCCTCTCTCACTTTCCGAGTAGCACTAATCTCTTTGAGGGCCTAAATATAACTAGAGAGATTGTAAAGAGTGGTCCACAGGCCTTTCCACAAGGAATTGTGCCCTCAGTTACTGTCTGGTAGTACAGCTCTGATAAAGTGCACTCAGTGTCTCCTCTGTCCATCTCCTGGATATTGTTTCAGCATGTGCATCACTTTGCAGGTGCTCCAGTTAGACTCTCTAGCAAGCAGTTCTTTATGACCCTGCTGTCACCTGTCCTGGCCACATGGCTGAGCCCACTAGACTGAGGTGCAGTGAGCATGACTTAAGTGCCAGGGGCCTGGAGAGAGCGCTCTGTGTTATATAGGTGACCTTATTTTGCCATTTGTTGTACAGAATTTGCTGCAGGCAAATGATCCGTTTTATCATCTACTCTGCTTCCTTAAATTCTTCATTTGAAGTTCATTAGCTCCATCTTACTCCTACTGCAGCCAAATGGGGTGGGGGGGGGAGGGTAGTAAGAAGTCTTTTCAATTATAATACTCCCTTTTCCTCATGTCTAGACAAAGAGAAAATCAGCCATTGACTAAGTAGAGGGAGTCATAGGAGAAGCTCTGCTTGCTCTCTGTTTCCTCTGAAGTCAGGTCTGCAAGGCTGCTTGGTTTAGGGGCAAATGTAATGAATGGTAAGGCCATCTGAAATACCTACCCATGGCAGCTGTTAGTGCTAAATCTTATTCCAGGGTAACCGATGGCTCTTGCCTCATCAATGCACTGGTTCTGAAGCGACCCAGATTTTGCCCAGCTGGGACCATTCTGACCTGTCTTCAGCAGGCTGGAGAGCACAGCCTCTTTGGATGCCTATCGCCTGACCCTGAGGGCGGGGCCATCTTTACAGGCACCTCCCTGCCTCTGCCCCTAGAGGTCATCCTGCCTTTCCAAGTGCCTGGGGCCAGCAAAAGGGTTTCTAAGGGCCCAGGATATCCAGAGTTCTTACTGTGGAGGCTGGCCTCCAGACTTCAGGACTGACTCGGTGCTGTGCCTCCCTTCTGCCGAGGAAATCTCCACTCTAGCAGGAAGAAGTGGGCCAAAACCTAGCCGTCATTCTTCATGTCCCCAGAAATGCCACTCCTAGGCAGGCACCAGCCTCACTACTCTCAAATTATTATAGCTTCAGAAAGCTATTTGCAAATCTCAACTGGTGCTAGGCTACTTGTTTTGGTTCTAAGGAGACCTGTACTGTTTACATCAACAGTGAAGACTGGAGGCCATGGGTTCCGTACTCTCCAGTTCAACAAGCCTTAAACATGTCTTATATATTGACCTTGGATTAGCCCCTGAAAATACAGAAATAACTAAGAGCCCCCGTCTAGAGAAATATGCTTTGCCCAGCAGAGGAGACCAACCCTGAAGCAGATAATTTCACAAACAGGGGCACAAAGAAGGACCACTTACTTGGTGAGCCTCCCTATTTTATCCTGCCTCTGTAAGGACTGTGCCTGCCAGGCCTACTGGATAAGGCCAGAATTGAGACACAACTTAGAGGTTTAGACATTTCATGTAATGACTCCCCAGAACGTACTCTTCTGCTCATCCTGATCTGAATACTTGGCCCTTTGTGGTCAGCTTCAGTTAAAGGTTCAGTCCTCCCTCTTTCCCTTCCACCACAGCCACCACCACTGAAGTTTGGCTTTCCTCCCCTCCCCTCTGCCTCTGGTCCTCCACCTTTCAGTTTCAGGTCCCTGGCTCTGGTATAAAGGCATTTGAGACCTGTGGGAATCTCTGGTAGCACTTACAGCTTCCGGACTGGTCAAGAAAATTGAATCAAGTAAAGAGTAAATTCCGAAGATAGAGTATTTCTTTGTCTCCATCTTTTATCTGGCCTCAGGGCCAGCAAGGCAGGTTTCTGCAAGTTTCACTGTTTAACTGCTCTCTTTCCCCAAAACAGGCCGCAAAGCAGTTTGGGAGAGTGGGAAGCAGATTAAATTAATCTCAGTGTGCTGAGCTTGGCAGGGGGTAAGATTATGTTTGGTCATTCCAGAAATAGCCCAAACTCTTTTGTTACTAAAGCTGGTAAGGTATTGGCCTACAAGATGACTGCAAAGCAAAGTAGTTGCAGGCCTTTGTATATTCATAAAACTCTTCCTTCTGTCCCTTGGCTTCTGTCTTTCCTGTAACCCACCCCAGAGTTATGGAGAGTGATAGTTCCTAATTTTGTGGCAAAGGGTTTATTAGTTTCATTTTTATCTTAAGATCCTTTTCTGTTTTTAAAAGATTCCAAAATTTTCTTTGCATCCCAGAGTTAAGCATTGACGCTGTAACTTCTGAGCTGGTGAATGTATCTGTTCACTAGTATTTGTATGAGGAAAGCATCTGACTTCAAGAGTAATCCTTCATGGATCTGAGAGATGGAAGGGAAAGGAGTGCAGGGGAAGAGGACTTGAGCAAGGAAAGCAGAGTCTCCATAAAAGGAGACA
>PVKH010046212.1:0-10419 GCA_004027955.1 Chaetophractus vellerosus
CTCCCAGTTTTTCAAGTCTCAGTTTGACTCGTAACCTTTTCTGGATTCTATAGGCACTTCTACTTCACAGTTTAGACAGACTTTACCTTAATTCTCCAAGCAAGAAAATTGGAAGACTACTCCTTATTAGGTATTGACTGGAAAAATTCAGAATGTCAAAGTCAATTTGGTTTCTTCCCAATCACCCCACCTGAAGAAAGGGTCTGTCACATGGTTATGACAGTCCCAGCATTGCTACCTGTCTGCTTTCCTAGGCCTGTACCTCTTGATATCTGTTTCTTCTACTACAGTATGACAAAGCTCTACCAACTATGAATATACATTTGTAAACGAATAACTAAACAGCATAATGCATTTTGAATAATAACAAAGATGCATCTGAACATTTATTCCATTTTTGTAACATAATCTGTGGTTACCCATGGTTTGGGAGTGTTCATGTAATTTCTGACTTGGAAAAATGTTTAAACTATCAAGTATTTGTAAGCTGTATTTAGATACATATTTAGATTAGACATATATGGCTGAGACTCTTGGGGCCTGTTACTAACCTTTTGGATATCAAGCCTCCATATTGTGATGCTTGTTTTGAGTTATCATTCAAACCCTGACTCCTGCCATTTTGCTGGCCTCAGAACTTCTGTTATATATACTCTGCTGGTAGAGTCTTATTGGTGGTCAGGTTAGTAGGTCACTGAATGTAAGGCCATAGCCAGAATCTTGGGGTGGTAGAACTGGACAGGGGAAACCTCTTTCATAAATGTTATTTCTGTTTAAATCCTCCACGTGTGATTGAAGGGAACAGGCAAATGGCTAAGAAAAATACAGTGGCAAGGAGGTAGGAGAGGAGCAAATGTCTTTACCATGGACATTTGTGGAAGTAGATTAAGTCTTTCTACCCAATCCAGAAGTAATAATTTAATACCAAAAATCTCTTCCCCTTTAAAAAGAAAAATCATTGAATACAGTGGGTTGACTCTGGATAGCTTTTGATTAGAAGATTCTCTATGCTTTCTAGCAAATGTTCAAAATTCCAGTGGATCATTAATGTACATGAGGATCTAGTGTCTGTTCCTTCATATGTCTGTCTGTGTTTGTGCGCTTGTGCGGCTGGGAGGGAGGATGGTATAAGGCAGGATGCTTAAATGCTTTGTTGCATTATGTTAATTCCTCGGCTGTGCAATCAAATTCATGTCGTAATTAAAGCTGTCAGTTGGAAGGCAAGCCAATCGCCACGAAAACACAGCATAACAAATGAAGTGAAATGATTCTGCGTGTAGCTATACAATGCTTCGCCAGGCATGAAATTAAATAAGTAATTTGATGTTGACATCAGAAATTGAAATGATACCCACTGTTCTCTCATTCAGTCAGACCTGCATAAACAATAGCCAGAACAAATATGCACAACAAAGCCCTCTTCTCCACCCAGCTCCCTGAGTAATGTACAATATATATGCAAAATGAGTGTAACAGAGCTTTCCAGTACCTGGAGAATGTAATTTTCTTTGGTATACAATAAGATGATATATATGTGGGGGTGGGTAAGTGAGTTTGATGTGGTGCTTCCCTGGGATAAAATACATTTGCAGGAAGGAAAAAAATTCAAAATAAACAAATCCCGAGGTCTCTCAGAGTAACTCATCTTAAAATGAGTTTACCTCACAGGGGCATGACTCCAGGCTGGTGGAGACCTAGCTTGGCTTTTGCCTTTCTCTGTTCCATGGAGGGCTGTGGGTGCCGAAAACTGGTGATGCTGTCACGTGGCTAATAACTAGGATGAGAAGCTGTCTCCATGACAACTATGGATCTCTTTCCATATCCTTTATGGAATCAAGAATACAGCCAGATTTTTTTTTAAAGCCAAGTCCAATGTATGAGATCTCATACCTGTGGTGCTTTATTCCTCCCTGAGCTTGTCTGAAACATGGTGATGAAGAAAGTTTTGCTTCGGGAACTGCATTTAGGAATGCCCTGGACCATTCTTGTTTGATGCCCATGTTGTTGCAGCTCCACATGCCCTTCTCAAGCAGTTTCAAATCTCAAGAAGAATCACATCTACTGTATTTTTGGTTATGCTAAATTAGCCTAAGCATTTTTCCCTATATATGATCCATCTACTCATTCATCTATTTATACATGAATTCAACAAATACTTAGGGGCCGGCTGTAGCTCAATTGGTAGGGCGCTGGTTTACCACATGGGAGGCCCCGGGTTCGGTTCCCGGGGCCTCTTTGAGTGGGCAGACCGCTTTGAGAAGGCAAGCCGCCACAGGCAGGGCAAGCCCCCGTGAGCAGGGTAAGCTGCCCGCGAGCGAGCAGGCAAGGCCGCCGTGCGGTGAGCTGACTCGGCGGGTCGCCGCAACAGGGGGAGACAAGCAGACACAGAAGAACACAAAAATGAACACAGCAAGAACAAACAGAAAGGGGGGATATATAATAAATGAATTTAAAATTTTTTTTAAAAAAAACAAACAAATACTTAATAAACACACCCTGTGTGCTAGGCACTGTGCTGAGTTCTGGGGATGCAATGATGAATAAGCCAGATTGTCCCTGTGCCTGAATAGGCAGGAGGACAGTAGGTGGAAGAGCTTAAAGTGAATCCTATAACATCAGGGTAGAATTCAGGCTGCCCAGGGGAAGAGAAACAACCATCCAAGCTCAGCAGGAAGGCAGCTTGCAGATGTAAGGACCTTTAGCTGAGTGAGACCTGAAGGCTGACTCAGCATTCACTTTCTTTTCATTTCAAGCTTATATGGGGCCTCTCTTATTCACAAAGAGAATGCTAAAAAGTAGAGTTTGTAAGGAAAGATTTTAGGGGGAAAAATGAAAAAAACACATACAAACAAAAAAGAGTCATAGACCAGTTTAAAACACAAACCATGTCCTTTTTTTCTTTTGCTTGTTTCCTCAAAGAAGGGATGTCCTTCATTCCTTTCAGCATTATTGTTTTATGTTCGATAATTCTTGCTACTAAAACTTTCCGAAAAATGGTGCTTTTCACTGCTTCCCTTTGCCCACACATTCTTTGCATTTTAGACTACTAATTATGTTTACAAAATGTCTCATTTTTGAAAAGCACTGTGTGTGTACTGACTGGTGCCTTCGGGGAATAAACTGGCAAGTAGGTCATACACTGGAAAAGTCATCCAAACCCACTGGGCTTTTTATTTTCAAGTCAGTCTGGGCTTTTTCCTCTTGCCTTCCCCTTTGCGGCCACAAAACTGAGTAGCTTGAGACCAGGGCATTGAATGTCAGCAAGTCAGGGAGGCAGGCTGATGCGTGTCTGTTTAGTCTCAGTGCAGGGCGAAATGCCATCATTAATTCATTACCCAGCTGCCTGTCAAATAAATTGGCAATTACGTCCACCGCAGAAGCTTGGAATTCGGTAAATAGCACGTTAGCATCTCTGAGTTGTTGAGAGATGTAAAGGGGGAAATTAAGCAACACGGTGTTTGTATCAGTAGCAGATGACAAGGGGCAGCATACGCTGGTGATGTGATGTAGTGATGAAAAGCCTGCAAAGGGCTGGTAATGAGCTGTGTGGATTGGAACGTGTTAAAAACCATTGCTGATTTTCCACTTTGTCTTTATGCTTTATTGCAGAGTTCAGCTCCTTCCAGCTTGGGAACAGGCTACTTCGTAAGTCTATCTCAACTTCCACATGTGTGCCTTGCATTTGCACTGATTTACTTCTATAATGAATGCTCATTAGGATGTGAAAAAAAAATCTAAGAAATCCCCTCTCAGTGCTAAAGAGCAGACTGATATCCATCTTGTTTTAAGAGCTGTTTTATTTTTAAAAGATAAAACCTGCTGGGCTCTAGGGAGCGACCATAATGCCAGTTTCCAGCACCCAGTGTAAAGGGGAACGCACCCTTGCGGATACTGGGACACTTGATTGGCTTCTGCTACCTTCCTCCGTAATTGTTCAGTGAGAATTGTCATGTGGAGGATGGAATTCAGATTAAGCACTTATATATTCACTTCCAAGATCTCTTGAAGAATTTACACACTTATACAATGAACTGCCATTTTTTTTGTTTTGATGAGCAGCAGTGTGTTAATGGATGTTTCCTTTCACAGTCTGGGTAGGTGGCCTTTAGGTTTTCTTTGGGCAGTCATTAAATTTCCCACTTTAACAAATATAGCTATATTGTTTTATTGCAGGACCTTATTCTCTGTCCTTTGGGAAGGATCAGGATTGAGTGACATACCTCAGGGATTATCCCAATGGCCCTCATTCACAGGAGAGAATGTCACTTAATTTGTTTTATTTACAGCAAAATTACCCTTTTTTGGACTCAATAAATCTTTTTAAGATGTATATTTTAAAAAGAGTTGCATATAAGCATTATTTACACAGCAGGATAATATGCAATGTGGAAGGTTCTTGTGGTATTTGTAAGGATCTGATTTGTGTTTTGAATGATGAACACGAATAATCTAATTTCTTAGCAATTTCTTAGAAAATAATGAAATTCTGAAAATAAAATGGAAAATAATATTGACGCAGTTTAGTTGCTATTTAAGTTTTTTCCCTCTAAAATGCTAATTACTCTGGCTTTCCTTTGCCCACACATTTCTTTCCATATTTTTACATTGAATGTATAAAAACCAGCATAATCTCAATGAATAATAAATCTTTTCTGAGCTTGGTAGAAGTGATATTTTTCAGACATTGACTTGTTTTGTCTTAATCTCTGATATTAGGAGAAAAAGGATAAAGATGATTTGATAACTGCATGATACAGTTAGCACAAAGTATTCCCTTATCCTTGCTTCTACTTATTTTGGCTAAATAAGCATGCATACAGAAACTAGCAGGATACATTCAGACTCCTGCTTCAGCAGTAGAAGGAACAGAAGTAGTCCCATCTGCCATCTCTTCACACCAGGCTGGATGTGGGTTGTTATGCTGGAAGTAAAATCTGGAGATTGTCAATGTCTATTCCCCATCCAAAATCTAAATTTCCCCCTTTTGCTTTCTTCAGCAGAAACGAAACCACCACTTTAGCTCATGCTCCCATACTGAACATTCTAGTATTTTTTTATTGTCAGGATAATCACCCTGAAAGAAGAAAGTCATCTCTGAAAACACAGATTTTCAGTGTGTTTTATGTAACTTATTTTTCTCTCTAGTTCCAGAAATAATTCTTATTATTCTCTAATAATATACTCTTATGAATAGTCTTTGCAGTTATGAATCTGAAATGATTTTCTATACTTACACAATGTTAGACGAATATGAAAGTTTTCCTTACTTTGCTTTGCTTATACAAAAATCCTCTAGTTTTATTATCTTACATGGATAAGATACATACATTTTTGTCAATTGTGACAAAAATATCCAACTTAGAATATGTTTACAATAATGTGACTATTGTGTTATCAGAGTGTGAAATTGATAGATTATGGCCAAGCCCTCTTCAAAAAGCATTTTCTATTTCAAGTTTCATTCCAACAATTTCACATTTAACCCTTAAGTTCAAGTATTGACTTCAACTCTGGTGAGTTTCACACTCTTGAAATGGTATGTTCAGAGCTTATATTCTAAGTTTCATGCCAACATATACTTTCTTTTGTGATTTGTGATCTGTGATGTCATAACTCTTTACTTATGTCTATAAAGAAGGTTCAGCATCAGGTAAGTGGAATGGTGATATTTTGACACTATCCTTAACCCTCCTCAGCAACTCTTTGATGGGAGAAAATCACCTGCAGTGTCATTGAACTATTAATGAAATTGAACCACAATATGCATTCAGCTATAAGAAAACTGAAGGAACTCACGTACTGAGTTTAATAACCTGGAACTCTTTTCTTAAACAATCTCCCATACCCCAACATCACTCTGACTTCTGAGTACTTTTTCATTTAGATTGTATGCTCCTTTCAAACTTTTATTGAACTACAGTAAAATGGTGATCATTTTGTGTGCTAATAGAATAGACACTCACCTGAATATGTGTATGCATGCGCTCACACAAACAACTTACCCAGGACCAGTATATTCTACTTTTTTTCAGTTCCTTTTGATTTGTCAGTAATGTTAAGCTAAAGGGCTTGAAGGTGGAGCCTTTGTTTTTGATCTGGTTATATTTTTTTATATCTCCTTGGTTTTGTGTTCCAAAGATGTCTGCTTAGATCTGTTACTTTTCCAGTCTATTTTTAAAGCATTCGATTTGAAAAATGAGAACAGCAGCTAAAATCAGTGTTTACATAAGCATATTGCAAAGAATTCTTAACGTAGACAAAATAGAAGAGGGATTGGAACAAACTTTTCACATTTGTGGGAGCTTTTGAATAATGTGGGTGTTAAATACATAGACACACACACACATTCATTACATACTCATGCCCAGCTCATATTCTAAATATAAATGGAAGTATAGACTACTTGGAATCGATTTGCTATTTTCTTTGGCAAAAGTACTAAAACTTGTTGGAATGTGTTTAGGATTTTCTTTTTAAAAAGTAATGCAGTGAACACATTTTCTTTTTGATTTAAGTGTTTTGGGCTATTTTCTCTTCTTATGCATGTATTTGAAGCTTCATTATACAAAGAGTTTAATTAAGAACTTAGAGACAGAATGATCAGAGGTTGAAACCTGGTTCCATCTGATGAGGTGTATGATTTTGAGCAGGTTATTAAATGTCTCTGGGTCTGCTTCCTTATCTATACCTGTTTTCTAGAGTTGAGAGTAGTAAATGAGATAAAATATTTAACACTCAAAAATAACAAATAGTGTTTTCTGTTATTCACACTGTAGTATGGTGTTTGAGAGTGGTCACATGTCTCATTAAATGGTTATGCAATGTTGTGATGATAAAGGTTTGCTACGAGAAATTGATACAAAAGTTGATTTTATAATTTATGCCTATAGGATACGATTATTTTCTTCTCCTTACATTCTTCTTACAGCTTTCTCAGGAGCCTAGAATTTTGTGTTTGGTCAGCTCTGTACCCATCACCTCTGTATTTGAAAAGAAAAGAAATATGATATCCATTCCTTGTGTTCCTCTTTGATCATGGTGATGCTGGAATGAACTATTCTATAGGCTGTCCACATATTAAGGTTGTTCTCTTTCACTTGTCTATTTAAAATGTTTGTTCAGTTTCTCCCACCATCAAGGAATTTAGAGTCTACCATAAACTCAGATCCTTGATTTCCTCATGATACTTGTAACTATTTCTGACACTTTGCATTTAAGTAAGAGGGTTTGCACTCTCTAGAGAACCTAATACTATTTATAATGTTTCTATGGGTTTTAACTTCAGAGGTGCAAATACATCAATCTAGCCTTGACTGCAGCCCACCTAAAGCAGAAAAAGTAGTCTTCTTCCTCCTTCCCTACCAGTACTTGCTGGCGATGGCAGAAGAATAGTTTGTAATTTAATTATTCATTCATAACCTTTGAGTACTTCTATTTAAGGTGAATACAGCTGAATTTAACACTCGCCACCCTCCCCACAATAAGACTCTAACATTTGTATTTATTAATAATTAATTCTGGGTAAATAAATTATTGGTCATTTTTTGTTTATGACCAGTTTCTATTATGATGGAATTATTTTTAAAACTCTGAATTCCAGTTAGAATCCCTTCAGGGATCTCATTATTATTGGGGCTTTTAGACACACTGGTAAAGACTGAGTTGGAAAACAGCTCACCAGAATGAGAGTTCAGTTCAGTTTAACTCAGAAATATGTATTAAGCATCTACTTTTAGATCCTAAAAAAGAAGTAATATCTAAACTTGGCCCTCAACTTTGGGGTACGCCTTTGAATTTGATACAAGGCAAACTAAGTCCTATGAGCACCTAAATCAGCATCTGGTAGGATCAGTTAATTGTAGGCTTCAATTGTGCAGAATCTGATGGTTGTTTAGATTTTCTATAAGTAAATAACGGGTGGGATTAAGTTTGAAATGGAGTAACAAAGATAAGAACAGAGAGCAACAGCATAAAAGAGTAGGGAATTAGTTTGACAATAGTGTGTTTCTGGAAAAGGCAGCATTTAAGGGTAGGAATGTGGGCTGATTACAGGAAATGTGGAGTAAAGCCAAGGAGGGAGTTGGGTGAGTGGGAAGGAGATGCTTTATAGGTAGAACTTGACTTTGGGACCTGTTGAAAATTGAATGGGAAAGATGTCAAACTAAGGATTCATGATCTTGTTGCCCTTGCTTGAAATAAGAATTCCAGGAGAAAAAAGATCTGGTTTTAGTTTGGAAGTTAGAATAAGTAGTTAGAAATTGAAGCATGCATATCTTCAATGATATTTTAAAGAGGTGGTAAAATAACAGAAAGAACAAAACATTGCCACGCAAATTAAAATTTTATTAATCAAAAGTTATAAAAAAGAGGTAGTAATTTGTAAGAACTTCAGTATGTACCTGAAATTCAACCTTATGCCTATCACAAAAGATCCTTGAGATCTGGTTGTGTAATTTCTGAGTGACTTTTAATAATTACCAGTTCATCTTGGAAGTAGATTTGAAACACTGGCCTCAGGGGCACCCTGTCTCTAAAGTGAGCTCAACATCACTAAAATGTTTTCTTAGGTAATATTTAATACATACCAAGAATATTTGTTATGACTGTGCCGTCTTTATTATAATAATAAAGCAAATGCTTTGGAACTTCTCACTTAACAGAAAATCTAGGGTGTTACTAATACTTTTTGTTGTTGTTGTTACATATCCCTCCCTTTTTCTGCTTGCTCTTGCTGTGTGTTCATTTTTTGTGTTCTTCTATGTCTGCTTTGTCTCCCCCCGCTGTGGCGACGCGCCGAGTTAGCTCACTGTGCAGGCGGCTTGCCCCGCTTGTGGGCGGGTCTGCTTCTGTTCCCAGGCAGCTTTTTTTGCTCCGTTCGCAGGTGGCTTTGCTCCATTCGCAGGCGGCTTTGCTCTGTTCGCAGGCAGCTCGCCCTGCCCATGGCAGCTTTTGCCCTGCCCACGGCGACTCTGCCCCACCCACGGCGACTTTTGCCTTCTCAGGCGGTCTGCCTACTCAGAGAGGTCCCCGGGAACCGAATCTGGGGCGTCCCATGTGGTGTACTGGCGCCCTATCCACTGGGCTATACAGCCGGCCCCTAATACTTTTGAAGCTATCTGTGTACCGAGCAGAACCATTTTGGCAAGTGGGATCAATTTTCTTCCTAATGGTAAAAAGTTGCCACTTTATTGAACCATAACCTTTAAAAGACCACCTTGACCAGTATTTTCCTTCTTTGAAATAACAAAACCAGAATCTACATCTAACTAGTTGTTATGTTAAGATTAGGGAACAGAATTAATCTCAGTTACACTGGAGGATTAATTTATATCTGAATCAAGTGTCTCACAGACCTCTTCACAGAGGCACAGATGAATTCTAACTTCAAGTGCCTTAGAGTAAAAATGTAATTGTATATTCCATTTCCAATTCTTACCCTTTTTGTCAAATTTTTGATTTGCTGTTAACCTTCTAATTTGGGGAATAGGATCAATAAGCTGTGAGCAGACACACCCTGATTTAGTAAATACAAGTTAAATTCTGGAGGGCAAACATTTAATCTTTTGTAGGATCTCCACGATGGCATGACTCTTCTACCTAGCTTTGAGAAAATTGTCTGCTGCTTCCCCATTTTTAACTTTAACTTTCTCTTTTGGAATAAGAGAATTGAACAATTTAGTGAATAGGTTAATCAGATAAGAAAGAATCAATTTGTGTCTTGACTTGTCACCAATCTCTTAAACTCTTTCATTTTTCTCAACATCTATGTGAGGGAATAGGCTAAGTATCTTTCAATATTTGCGATCTTTGTTGTTACAATCTCCAATAAAGGGGTCAGATGAAAACTCAGGGGCTTCTGATGGATATGGGAAAATATCCCTTATCCTCACCTTCCTGTCTTCATATCAGAAGGTTCTTGAGGAACTGACCACTAGACTAATTTCATTGCTATAAAGGGCTTTTGGTTCTCTGACATACATGATTCTAGCTACCTTGCACCTAGGTGTCGACCATGTGGGTTAAGTACTGTGGACTGGCCTTGCTCCCATTCTTTGCTGCCCTTTGAGCCACAGAAGTGCAAGGCCATGGTCTCCTTCATGCTTAATGAACACTCCTCTTCAGTGTCAGCATTGTTTGGATTCCAGATTTTGATTCAATAGCCAAGTCTGCCTTTTTAAAAAATTAACGAATTACAAATAATTCTTATATTCATGTTATTCATTTGGGGTTAGTATGTAGAGATACTAAGGTTGTAGACTTATTCTGTTCCATAATTAGTTTATCCTATTGGTCATCGAAATGATTCAGAAAAGTGGCCCATTGTCAATAAGAGAGAATAGCCAGGTCACTGTCATGTAATTCTGGAAATAATTTTATCTCCATTTTCATCCCCCCCCCCCCACATTGTCTTTAAGGAAG
>PVKH010046213.1:0-10419 GCA_004027955.1 Chaetophractus vellerosus
TCAACGTCCTACTGGCCCAATTAAAGTCCCAATCATAACTTAATCATGCCTATAGGGACAGACCAGTTTACAAGCATAATCCAATTATCTATTTTTGGAATTCATTACTATATCAAACTGCCAAACTGCTACATTTATTAAAAAGAAATTTACAAAATCTGAATTTTTAGCCAAAGTTATGGCAACTATTAGCATTAGTTTTCTCTAAGTCAGCCAACACTGTAATTGGTTTTGCCTTTTTAAGGAAGACATTTCCTAATGATGATTTTAAGCTTGTTTTGCACCTTCAGCCACCTACTCTCCCCTCTCTAAATGTATTGTGAGATATTTTGGCATAATTTAATAGCAGTGAAAATCTGCATGAATTTGAATTATCCAGTAGGATAGCTCAAAACATGAGGTGAGCCTCCTTATTTGCAGGTATGTGGTTGAAACCACAACCTTGGGAATGTTCTCGTGGCAGTATGGCAGGCGAGGGTTACTGGTTTAGTGTGTTGGATGTGAGGAGCATTGGGGACAGGGCACACCTGGGGCAGGCTTCTCAGAAGTGTGTGAGTGTTTATCTTGTCATAATGCATTGTAGCAGTGTGTGGAGACCCACATAATGAGTGGGAAGCTGTTGGACTCCCATCCTGGGGAGTCCTGCTATGTTCCCCAATAGAGGGGTGGGAGTCTCTCGAGAGCATAGGCAGTGCCTAATAGGGAAAAACAGGCTAGTATGTCAAGCCCTCAGTGTTGTTGCAAGTAACTATGAATCTTGTTCTTCAAGGAGTGAAGCTTGGTGGTTGCCGTGGATCCCAAGGGAATGGGGATGGAGGATAAGAATAGATAGATCATGGGGCATTTTGGGGGCAATGGAAGTGTTCTATGTGATCTTGCAGTGATGGATACAGGCCATGTTAAATTTCATCCAAATTTACAAAAGTATATGGTCCAAAATGTAAACCATAATATAAATCATTGACCATGGTTAGTAGCAAAATGTTTCAATATTTGTACGTCAATTGTAACAAATGTACCATCCACATACAAAATGTTATTAATAGGGGAAAGGGAAAAACGGAAAAGGGGGATGGGGAATCTTAGGTATATGGGAATCCCCTACATTCTATACATGATTTTTTGTAACCTAAAGCTTCTTTGAAGACAAAATGAAAAAATAAGACACTAGGGAAATAAACGGAAACAAATGTCACTGTACATAGAAGATAATATCTTACAGTGATGAAAGACATGTCAAAAAATCTTTTTAATTTTATATTTTTTATTATTTTTTAGTCCAATTTTTTAAAAAATTGTATTTTATTGGTTATTTTTTAAACCATCATTATTTCATTTTCTTATTAATTGTATTTGGTTATTTTATTGGTTTCATTTTTGAAGAAGTTTTGGATCACAGAAGGGTTACAACTGGGGCAAGGGAGGATCATTGATGCAGGGTGTTAGTGATGGGGTATGCATGGGAGGAGGTTCGTGAGGGGCATACCTATAAGGCATATAAATATTTTCAAGTGTTCATCGGGCATTGTCACGGTGGGTGGAAATTCAGACAATAACCGAAAGAATATCGAATTCCATCCTGGGAAGATCTGCCACATTCTCTAATGGGACAGCAAGAATCCCCTAAGTACAGGGGCAGTTGACTAGTGAAGGAGGATGGACCATTGATGGACTCTTGATATTGATGGCTATACTTATGAACCTTTACTCCTGAAATTGAAACTTAGCCTAGTACTATAGGGTGCCTAAGAGTTACCTCCTGAAAGCCTCCTTTTTGCACAAATGTGGTCTTTCTCTAAGCCAAACTCAGCATATAAATGCATTATCTTCTCCCCAGCATGGGACATGACTCCCACGGATAAGCCTCCCTGGCACTGAGGAATTACTACCAAGAACCAACTAGCAAATGTGACTGAAAAAAACCTTTGACCAAAAGGGGGAAAGAATAAAGACAAATGAGTTTATATGGATAAGAGACTTCAAAGTCAGTAAAGATGTCATTCCCAAGGTTACACTTATGCATGTCTCAGCAGGATCTCATTGACTGCCAAATATTGTCTCAAATAGCAGAGACATACAGACTCTATAGGCAGGGCAGACAGCTCAGGAGTTTGGTGCCCTAACAATAGGCCCTACTTGGGAATTTATGCTCCCCAGTGTAACAGAGTTGGATTCAGTTGTGGTTTCCCTACACATGGCTCTTCTGCCCCTTCTATTTGAACCTATAGTTAGTGCTAGAGTTGATAGGTGTATGTGCAAAAGACTTAAATCTTTGGGCTTTCCATGTGCCAGTTGGGACATGAATCTCAACAGAGTTGCAACACCTACTCTCCAGTTCACTGGACTCACCCAGGACAACTAACAAGGGGATGATGATGGACAACGACCATCCAAAGGAACCGAGAGATTCTACAACTGCAAGTGAGATAGTCCCATCTATCTTCTCCATGGTATCTATGCCCCCTCTCAATTAGAGGTGGAGTTGACATCACCATCCCAGAATCCTCAGGACTGAGGAATGACTGATGGACTAGCATAGATTTACTGGTATTCTAGTATAGGGTTATTGTGATTCTTGCAATGGAAGAACTTTTACCATTGATGTGGAGGCTGTAGCCACTGGAGGTTCTGAGGGGAGAGAGAGGGAAAAACAGGTGTAATATGGGGACATTTTCAGGACTTGGGAATTGTCCTGAATGACATTGCAATGAGAGATACAAGCCATTATATATCTTGTCATAATGTACAAAATTGTGTGGGAGAGAGTGTAAACTACAATGTAAACTCTAATCCACACTTAGAGGCAATGCTCCAAAATATGTTCATGAATTGTAACAAATGTACCACACTGGTGAAAGATGTTGTTAGTGTGGGGAAATGTGGGAGGGGTTGGGAGTGGGGCATATGGGAATCCCCTGTGTTTTTTATGTAACATTTATGTAATATAAGTATCTTTTTAAAAAATTAAAAAGTATATTTAAAGAAATTGACTTCCAAAAAGGAAATCAAGATTTGCTGTTGGAAATTTAATCTAAAATAATCAACGTTTTGTATTGTTCACAAATAAATTACCTAAATAGTAATAACAATGTAGTAATTATAGAAACATGAATATACTAGGACCTGTCAAAAAATCTAATACCATTTTGCTAATGAACAGGAGAAAAACTTGAAAACATTATTAATACAAACAAAACACCAGTCTGTTAAAATTATGGCATGTCCATTCTCCTTCCCAATTGATTAAATCAATTTAATGTGCTCTGAATTTCAGTTTCTTCCTCTAGGATTCTGATTTATAATTTATCCATTTTCAAACTCTATGTCTTCTACCACTTCCTTTGGCACTTTCCAGTTTGTCTATAACTCTTGCCACATTGTAATGATCTTCATTTGACCACATATTCCTCTCTATGAGCTTTCCTTCACAGTCAAACTCAAACTGCAATCCACAGTCATTCTCTAGTTCATCACTTCCCAATAGCAATCTAATCCCCTACAAAATGACTTCTTCCTCCACTCTCCCCTTGTTAGGGACATTAGAGAATTCCAAATTGCCATACCCAATAGCCATTTGCAGAACTGATCTGATTTGACCTCTATCCAACATTATACATTGTTGTCCTCTTCCTCTCATTCTTGCAGCTCTCCATCCCTTGACTTTTGTGATTCCACTCTCACACGGTTCTTTCATTCCCTTTCTAGCTTCTCCTTCTGTCCCCTCATAGGCCAAGCTTCTCCTTCCTATATACTCACGGCCTTTGCTTCCTCTGTATATTCAATAGATATAGGTGTAGTAGATTAATTTGGCCACAACTTCTTTATAGTGTCTCCTATCAAGAGATGGTCAATTTCCTTGCCCTTCAAACTGATCTTGGGATTTTCTATGATCAATAGAATGTGGAGAAGCAATGTTGTACAAGTCATGGAATGCCAGCCTCAAGGACTCTTGCAGGTTCCACTTTCCTCTTGGAATATTGCCATAAGACAGCTCCTTTATGAAAAATCACTGATAAAGGACCATGTGGAGAATGTGGCCCAGCTATCTCAGCTATCCACCTGGACCCAGCCTGGAGCCAACCCACAGCTGCATGAGAGATGCCAGGCAAAATCAACAGAAAGGTAATCAATTCTTATTGTTTTCAGCCACTAATTTGGGGGGGGGCGTTCTCTTAGACAGTGAATGATAACTAATATTGGTGGCATCTCCTGGGTTTCTGCCTATAACTCATTTCTTGTCACATTTTTTTCTGGAAGACCCTAACATCAACCATAACTTTATTAAAACATTTTATGATGATTAGTTCCAAAATCTAATTATTTTGCCCTTGAGTCCTTGACCTCTAGACCCATATTTCTAACTTCCTTCTTTGTATCTTTACTTGATGTTTATATGCACATAACCTACAGGTGCCTCAAACTTGAAACATCAAAACTAAGTCTCCAAAAGTAACTCATCCTCCCATCTCATATCCCAATCTACACCATCTCCTGATTTTCCATCTTACTAAATGTAAACACCATCCCCTTACCCCATGTTACAAACTTAAAAACAGGGAGTCTTCCAAGACTCTTCATTCTGTCTTATCCCCCCTTAACAACAGTCACTATATCTTTCTTAGTTTTCTCCTAAATATACCAGATATGTCCCTTCATGTCCATCATCACTGCTGCAATTCAGACAATTCTGTTTTAGATTATTTTAGTAAGCTATTATAATATTGGATTATTTTTATAAACTCTGCCTTTTTCACATTTGTCCTCCACAAAATGGTGTCAGATTGCCCCTTTTAAACTGAAAATCTAATTGTGTACTTTCTTTGATTAAAATTCTTTAATTGGTTCTCAGGTGCTTCATTTTAAATTGTTTTCTTTTCTTTTTTGGCCTGCTACAAGGATGCCTTCCATGATCTACCTCTCCAACTCAAAACCAATCACTTCTTAATATGCACATTGAGCTAGCCACTCCCAAGTTTTTGCTGAACCTTGACAGATCTAATATGAGGGTTATCTAAGCTGTGATATACGTGATCCTATTGATTGCTAGGCTCGATTGAGAAGAATCTGTCATGCTTTTGTTTTGGCTCTGGGCCTTTCCATAATCTATTTCCTTCACCTGAAACACCATTTTCTCTCCTTCTCCCTATGACTCCTTGCTCTGTTCAAATATTGCTTCTTAGGAAAATTCCCTGACATTTTCTAAATAATCCCACTCCCATCATCACAGATAGAAATGGGTGCCCATTCTTGATGCATCTACAAGCCCACTGTACACATGGTAATAGCATTTTCTACTTTACATAATGCTTGCTTTTTGCTAGTTTGCTAGTCAGGTCCTGAACTGAGTATTTCCTCTTTGAAGCCTAAGTGTCTATATTGTTCTTTTTTGAGAATGTAGGGGAGCAAATGAAGGGAAGTTTTCAGTCAGTATTATAGATCAGGGCTCTAAAAACTAGGGTCTGGTAGCCATATCTTTCCCTCTGTCCATTGTTGTAAATAACGTTTTATTGGAATAGCCATGCCCATTTATATATTGTCTATGGTTGTTTTCACACAATGACAGACTGAGGAGTTGAAACAGAGACATTAAGACTCACAAAGTCTAAAATATTTACTACATGGCCCTTTACACAAAAATTTTGCCAGCCCCTGATATAGATGATTTACATGAACCAAAAATCTAGATTTATTTAAATAATAAAACATTTAGTAAACTCCATGATGTACACAAGTATGCTCTTCAAGGTTCTCTAAGAAATAAAGAGATGAAAATAACATGGTCTTTATTCAGAAGAAACTTAAAATCTAGAAGTAAGAGCCACATTCGATAGTAACTTCAACCAAAGGTAATGACAAGAAAATCACTCAGAGGATGGCTGCTAAATGTCTCATAAGGATTGAGTGGGTTCAACAAATGATTAGTCAGCCTGAAGTCCATCCCTGGGAAACCAGTGTGTTTTGTCTTTAAAGTCCCAGTCCAGGTGTAGTATGATCCATATTAATCAGCCCCATATAGCTGTCAGGAAAGATGAGAGTAGGTTGGATGAAAGGCTGCTTTCACAGTCCCATCTCCGGGCAGTGTGTCCAAACACCAGGTGTTTGGAGGTGGACCACTTGGAAACATGTAAATGATACCCTGAACTTTTCACTCTTTAATCTGATGTTCTTCCCTCCAAAAAATCACTCTCATATTTTTTTTCTGTTCTTAATGTTGATACCCCTATATTCACAGTCACTCAGACACCAAATTATAGTTACCATAGATTCTTTTTCCATCCTGAAACTTTGTACTGCCCCCATCCATTCAATTTTGAATACCTATAAATTCTGCCTCCATGGTGACTCTTATGAATTCATCTTCTTTTACTTTTATGTAAGAGATCTCTTTAATTCTCCCATACCTTGCCCACTCATAATCATTATCTACTCCCTCCAATATTTTCTATATTTTTCTCCCAGGTTAATCTTCATGGTGCATAATAATCATGTTATTTTCTTTCTCAAAGTCCTTAATGGTTCCCACCACCAAAATTAAAACAATCTGTTTAGTCTTCTACAAACTACCTTGATCTTATCATGCCAAACACTTTGTCTTTTCTGGTTTTTCTTTTTTCCTGCAATGGTCTTCTCCCATCTCATTATATCTGAATTTCCCCTCTCATTTAGGGTCCAAATCAACTGCTGCTTTGTAAAAATAGGAGAGGGACACTGATCTCTCATACCCCACACTCCACTTTATCTATATTTCTACTCCTCAACATCAGGCACCAATATTCTAGCAAACATCTTTATTTGGATATTTAATAAACCAAAACCTGATGTTCTATAAATATATCCCTTTTCATATTTGACATTGCCATTCACACAGTGGTTCAAGACAAAAATTTCAGAATCATCCTTCATTTTTCCACATGCATCAGCAAATCCCAACAGTTCTACTTCCCAGATGTATGAATTTTGTCACATCTCTCCTTCTGTACTATTATCACTTTAGTCATCATCTTTTGATTGGTCTATTGCTAAACCTCCTAACTGAATTCCCTACTTTCACTTTTAGTCCTACTACATTCCTTCTTCCATATAGTGGCCACAGTAACCTTTAAAAAACATAATTAAGATCATATAATTTCCCTGCTTAACAATATTCAATGGATTCCCCTTGCATTTTAAGTACAACCATATCCCTCATGATTCACAAATTCTTACCTGATCATATCCCCACCTATATCCTCAACAATATCTCCTACTATTTAGCCCCTTACTCACTGAACTTCTTTCTGTTCTTTTGCAACTCCAATCTGTTTTCCATCTCTGTGTCTTTACCCTTTCTGTTTCATGTGCCAAAATTTTCTTCCTCCAGAACATTACGTGCTTAATCCCTTTGGGTAATTCGAGCCTTACCTCAAATGCCTCCCCTTCCCAGACATATACACACTCTTTATCACAGCACTTAGGTTTTTTGCCTTAAATAAGTAAACACTATCTGAAATTTCTTATTCAGTTATTCTTTCTTTATTGTTTGTTTTTCCACCACAGCACTGTAAGCTCAACGAAAGTAAAAACCTTGACTATCTTGCTCTCTACTCTATTCCTAGCACCTTTGGGAGAGAATACTCTTTCCCTCGCATCTTAATATGTGTATCTGGCACATATTAAGATGTAAGTAATATTTGCCAAATACATGAACACTTTGTGGCCCACTGTTATGAGGTACCTAGCTCATTTTTAATAGAGATGGTATCTCAAAGGTCCTCTATAGCTTCTTAAGTGTTTTTCTAATTGGCCACAATTCCTTTCTTCATATGAGAGAATGTGGTTATTACATTTCTACCCAAAGGGAACACCCATGGTATTTCAGTGGCCTCTCTCACAGCTTCTAGGCAGATGTAAGGTCTACATTCAGGGCTAAAAATAGGTATCCTCACACTCAACTGTGGAAGACTGTGGTCTCCCAAAACTAACGCTCCCTTACTGAGTCCTTAGTTTCCTCTGTTGCCCATAACTTCGGGGATTCCAGTGGAATTGAAAGAAGTCAGAGTAAATAAGGAACATTAGACTAATGAAAACGCATTTTAGATGGGACTAAACATTCC
The DNA here is from genome assembly GCA_004027955.1 of Chaetophractus vellerosus. Taxonomy (NCBI): domain Eukaryota; kingdom Metazoa; phylum Chordata; class Mammalia; order Cingulata; family Chlamyphoridae; genus Chaetophractus; species Chaetophractus vellerosus. Next base: position 8,094 of record PVKH010046213.1, read on the forward strand.
AGTAGATGGTAGAGAACAACAAACATTCACTTGTAGGGTATTTCAATAGGCCTCAGACACAAAATTCCTATCAATAAAAAGCATGAATTTTTGCTGATGTTGGGCCATTATTTGCATTAATGGAACTAAAATTAGGAAGATCTATGAAATGGTGGAATCACTCAATTCCATGAACCAATGCATTGATCAATTTAAGATGATTATTAAATTGAATAGCAGTCAACTATAGATCACTTTAAATCTGGCACTGTTAAATAAGCACATCCTTAAAATTTTTATAAACACTTTGTAATTTCAGTTGTAAAATATTTTCTTCTCTACTAACACAACAAAAATTGTTGATTCTCACAAACTGACCATATTGCTGCCTGTTTCCATGATTCTTCTGATTACCCTATCTGAGTCAGTCTTGGCTATGTGTGATTCAGCCTCCTCCTACATCTACACCTTATTGCATTCCCATGTCTTGTCCAAGCCTGTCACCTAACTGTGGGTGCTTAATAAATGCTAATTAGATGATGGTCTTTTTATTTTCTTTTACTTCTTTTTACTCCCTTCTTATGTTCTTCTGCTTAAAGTTAATCAGCAATAAATATTTATTACCTGCTCTATGGAGGAAGAGCCCTTCCTCAATTCTAAGAGACTATATTCTCATTTTCTTAATTGTATTATAAAAGAGTGTGATTTTATCTATTCTGTCAAAGATAGTTTCCCATGGGTGAGTGACTTTAAAAAAAGTTTATGCATGAGACATTTAATCATTATGCTATTTCCTCAATTAGGAGTTTAATCTCTTAGGAATGGGGTTGTGTCTTTGCACGTCTGGTACAGTACCAAATACAGTGTTTACCAGTGAAGAATGAAATGAAAATAAAACTACTGATATCATTCATGCATTATTGTGGTAAACTCAGAATCATGCTTACCAAATAATAAACGCGGGACTATTATTAGATATTATTTTCATTTATAAACCAATCATGTCATTTTGTAAGTGGAAATATATTTCACATTCATCAATGCTACCTTTCAAGATGGAAGTTATATGGCAATCCATCATGTCTGAATTAAAATAAAATCACAAGCAAAAAAATTGTCCTATTTTTTAAAGTTATTTTGAAAAGTGAAACAAGTGGCACCATTAGAATTAAATCCTACTCTGTAATGTGTAGTTTAGAATCAAAGTTTAGTCATGAAAGATATCTTGAATAGCTAATTCAACATTTCATTTTTTAAGATAAATATAAGACTAAACTATTTAAATTTTATATCGTTTCCTTTTATCAAACTCTACAAAAACATTTAGGAAATAACTCAAACAACACTATGCCATATATTGTAAAATCATTTTTTTAATAGTCTCATGATTTTGGCTTAAAAAAGCCATCAGGGTTAAACCTAAAAGTTGTCAGAATTCAAGTATTTCCTCAAGATACAAAGATAGTTCTGTACAATATCTGTATCATTCCTAATTACATTCAGTAATATATAAATCTATCCCTTTATATGTACAAGGGGAAAAGACACCTATGGTGATATAGACGTTCTAGTGGGTCAAAGTTGAAATTTCAAAGCCCAAAGTATCACACCATGTTTAAGCTTTAAAAACCTAGATATATTTCACAGCATATTGAATCATGGCTGGGAAATTAGCGAGTATGTATTGAGCTTTTATCATGTACCTAGCACTGTTCTAAGTCTTTTATATAAAATCAGATTTAATCCAAAAACTTGTTGGTTTAGTATTAATTTTATTTTGCAGTAAAAAAAACTAAATCCTAAATGGCAGTCATTTGAGGTATGGTTAAGAACATGGTTTTGAATCCTGGTTATGGCATTTATTAGTTTCTTATATGCTTTTGTATTAGTTGCCTTATTTGTAAAATAGGAAAACATAATAGTACCTTCTTCACAGCATTGTTGCAAAGATTAAATGAGATGATATATGTAAATCACTAGAACAGTAACTGGCACATAGTGTTATAAGAAGTGTTAGGAGAGGGCCCGGCTAGATAGCTCAGTGGATAAAGAGCGCGCTGGGGTACCACATGGGAGGCCCCGGGTTCGGTTCCCGGGGACCTCTCCAAGCGGGCAGACGGCCTTGAGAAAGGCAAGCCGCCGTGGGCGGGGAAGAGCTGCTGTGGGCAAGGCAAAAAGCTGCCACGGGCAGGGCGGAGCCCCCACGGGCATGGCAAAGTCACCCGTGAAAAAGCGGAGCTGCCGCCTGCGAACCCCCGCGGAAGCCAGGCAGCCCGCAAAAAACATGGAGGACTGCTGCCCGCAAAACATGGAGCGGAGCCGCCCGTGAAAACGGAATGGAGCCACC
>PVKH010046214.1:0-10419 GCA_004027955.1 Chaetophractus vellerosus
CTCCATCGTGGGCGACCTGCCCTGCCCGTGGCGGCTCTTGCCATGTCCGTGGCAGCCTCTTGCCCTGCCCACGGCGGCTCTGGCCCGCCCATGGCGGCTTGCCACTCTCATGGCTGTCCGCCCGCCAGGAGAGGTCCCCGGGGCCTCCCATGTGGTATGCCGGCACCCTATCCACTGGGCTATCGAGCCGGCCCACTTTCTTTCTTTTTTAATGGTCTACTTGTTGGTTAGAGCCACTTGTTAAATTATAATGACCTTAATAATAGTGACTAGTTAACGAACATCTGCTAGCTTGCTAGGAATCTGGTGTATTATATACATTTTAAATATGGTAAGGGGCTTGACAGAGTTAATTTCACACAACCAGCCAATAGCAAAGCCAACATTCAGTTCCAGGTTTAACTCCAAAGATATATCCACTGTATCCCCAAACCCATCATAGTTATCTGTGTAAAATGTTATAGAGAGAAGAGCAAGACCAGTCTTACAAAGCAAGGAGGCTGGCCCTTCTGCTGCCATATCTCTTTGAAGATTATCCATGCCCAGTGGGTCTTTGCTGCTCCCTCCCTCAAGAGGAAGTGTCCAAGAGCTAGGATGCCATCCTAGAGACTTTGGTGATGACTTAGAGCAGTCCAGGTTTGCAAATTGCAAGTTCTTCTTGTACAGCATGATACTATATTGCACTATGATACATCATTACAAAGTTAAAATTTTTTAAATTGCAAAATATAAAATGCAGAGACATTATTTCCTCTTTAGTTCTTCTATGTATTAGTATCCTTTTTCCCTTAACCACCAGGATTGGCACACACTCACATGCACAATGGCTAAATGAAAGAATCTAGGGCAAATTCTCTCAGGTACCTATTTCCTTTCATTTGGAAGATTTCCAAAGGCTAATAATTGCTCAAAGAATCCTACATCAACACGTTCTCTTGGAGGTCCAGTTATGTATATTCATGCTGAGACTGCTTGGCAGATAGAACTAAAATGAATTGTCCTTGAAAGAAATAACAATCTCCCTAACCAATTTGAGCACAAGACCCAGCCCATTTATAATCAATCTATAATGTGAACTGCTTAAAATAAAATTTAAATATGATTAGTAGATGACATGCTGAAGCCAAGTATACAAATTGTTCTGGGGATATTCACTAGCCAAGATGGTATAGTTCAACAATAGTAGTGTCATTTTTGGGATAGCTTCCACATCTAGGCCCAGTCCATAAGGGACCTACATCTATAGGAAAGATAAAGATTAGCACTTTGTAGTTATAGGTCAGTTGAATGAGAAACTTGGTTCATCAAAGTGTTTGGAGAGTCTGAAGATGAGGAGGAGTCTCGGGGGGGGGGGGGGTTAAATATTTAAATAAGTTTGACCAATGATGTTGGGAGAGGAGAGGGGAGGGAGTAGAAGGAAGAGAAGGTTGTGGTAACAGTTGGTCATATATTTAATTATGTTGTGATTATTCTGTTTATCACCAAGAAAGTGTTTTTATTTCAAGCAGGTAGGAGATTTGCCTATACTGGTTTACAATAGAAAGCTCTTCATTCTCTCCGAACAACTTGCTTTACTTTAACTCCAATTTGTGCTTTAGATACAAAATTCTTTGCTGAGTTGCTGTAGCTTTTTATGTTTTCTCATCTCAATTGCCATTGGATCATTTAGTGAAGACTTTAATCTTTCCATGCTCTCATTTTTCAAATTTTAGTGGGATAACACTGTGGTCATTTTGCTCATTTCTATAAATAGGCTGCAATCAGACTCTGAGGAAACAATCATTTGATCTAGCAATTGGAAACAATAAAAATAGTTGCTTCCCATTACTCTCTACACTTCATTACTATTTTATTTTTATAGCTTCATTAAATCTAGTGTGAATCATAAGTATATGAGGCCTGTGTCATTTCTGTCATTGACAAGTTAAAGGACTCAAGACTTAACCCTATGGAGATGAATTATTTTCTCTGAACTCTATACTTACATTCTAGGTAGCTGCTACTAGAAGAATAATGTTGTCTGTTAAGTGTATGCTTGTGAATGCACCTGTTTTAAGAAGGGGTAACAGAGAGAATTATGTCTATAAAACACTATCCACTTACCTTTACCTTTCATATAAAGTTCATTTTTATGAAAAAAGCAACACATGCATTAACTTTTCCTTTTTCTCCATAAGCAATGTAACCTTAAGTAGAGAAATGCTTAAAAGAAACATAGACTCCTAAGTAAAGTTGTGTCCTTTTCTCTACTTAACTATTATAAGATAGATTTATCTACATTTGTATTTTCTTCTGTGTACCTCTTAAACTTTTCACAATTTCTGATTCCATTTTACTCTTAACTATTCTGATCTACTTTTCAGAGGAAAAGGTGAACTTTCTCTCTTTAGCTTTCTTTGAGCCTAAACTGATTTTCATTCCTTTCTTCAAAGCTGTCCTTGACCTCCGTGCTGCCACATGCTCTATCTCAACCTCTGATGGAAGAAGGCACAGGTATCATTGGAAAATATCTCTAAAGGCTTACACAGTTTGGAAACACTTAGCTTCTCCATCAGAGCCATAACAAGCCTCAATCCCCATGCAAATTTGATTCAAATTTTTATTCAAAGCAATGAATTAATTTATTTTGAGTTTTTAAAATAAGCATCATGCAGATTTTTGTAAAAAAGCAAAACAAAATTTTAAAAAGCAGCCTATACAAATCTCTAATTTTGCAATACAGTTAAGAAAGACACATATATTGACCCAAGTATATCTCCCTAATAATATACAATTTTCAGTAGCCCTTCAAGGATTGCTTCCATTTTCCTTTCACTCCTCTTCCTTTTGAAGCTATAACAATCTTCAGACAGAGGGCTTTCTGCACTGGTACTGCAGTTCCCTTTGGAGAACACTATTTAGTCAGCATCATTTACTAGACTATATCCATCATCAATATTTGAATTCTGTCAAATCCCTGCCTCACAAAACGAAAAATGCTATGGTCCTTAATCTGATGGCATTTTAATTAAAAATGTCAAAAGAATGGTTTATCCCTTTTTTTAAAAAAATTTTACTCCTTTCCCATTTTTGGCAGAAAGTGTGTTGTATGAATAAATAGCTAAGAGGTGCCATGGAATTAGTGAGAAGGATAAAGGTACTAGTTAAGTTACTTCTAGTTCTCTTTTCCCCTTTGTCATAAATTTTTTCTAGAGAAGGCAGTGTTTGGGACATGTTTGAAGAAGGGAAAAGATTGCCTGGCCAGTAGGGAGTGGAAGTCTGCCCCAGTATCCCAAAGAATAGTATAATGTTTGATTGGCAATCAAAACTGTGAGCATGTTTACACAATGATAAAGGCTTGGAAAATCCTTATGTTTTACACATTGGAGAATTCATGATTTCTCTTCTATTACTGATGTGGGGATCAATTTGCTGTGTAATTAATTACTTTCATTCTTCTTATAATATAATATTTTTATACCTATACCTAATCAAGTGTATAAGGATTTGTTCATTTGGATTATTTTTTTTAATTTTTAAATTTTTTTATAGATGTGAAGAGCCTTAAGTGTACTACTTGATAAATGGAATATATTTTAAAATTGGCTTTTATTCACATATTTCACATAATTTATATCTAGTAAGACAGCAGTACTATGTTCCAATTCCCTAAACCACACATTGCTTTGAGAACATTTCAACACATCTTTCCGGACAATCAAATGGGGAATTCTAGGAAGATGGCATTGGAGTAGGTAGGCAAGGCTCAACTCTTTCACAAAAATAATGGAGAAAGGGCCAAAAGCTGTCTGAAGGACCTGGTTTGGAAGTCAGCAGACCAAGACAGTGGTACACAACTCCCAGAAGAGTGAGGGACAGAGAAACAGACAACCCTAAACAACAAACAAGAGTTACGAAAGCTTTGCAGCAGACAGGAAGGGCTCCCAATGCCAACCCCCAAAGATATTAAGCCAATATAAAACCTCTGGCTCACTGCAGCTATTACAAGGGAAAGAGAGGGAGATTTGAGGGGCTTCTCATCAGTGTTTTTGGCCAGCAGAACCAGCTTTGAATCTTGGCCCTGGCCAGACCAAAACATAAGAAAATAGAGATTGAAAGAAACACCTCCATTGGAAGGTGCACTGACATGTGCCATCTGCTAGCCTGTCTGGAAATTGCACAGTTAAAAATTGCTTTTAGGTTTCTATCAACCCGAACTCCTGGGAGAAAATCTATGGCCCATTAGTGAGTCCCTGGCCCTATTTGGTAACTTAGGCTGGGCCATTTTGAAGACTTAGAATAAGTTGAATTAAATGTCAAAGACAATAGGCAAAAGAGGAAAATTGTTCATAAGAGTAAACTCACCAACATAATTAGATGCCTAGACACCATCAAAAAATTACAAGCCATACTAGGAAACAGGAAGAAATGACCCAGCCAAAGGAACAAACCAAATATCCTGAAGAGATACAGAATTTAAGACAATTAAATAAAGATAATCACACAAAACTCCTAAATCAATTCAAAGAATTTAAAGAAAATATGACTAAAGAGATGAAGGATATTAAGAAGACAATGGGTAAGCACAAAGTACAGTTTGAAAGACTGTAAAGAAAAGTAATAAAGTTTATGGGAATAAAAAACATGATGGATGAGATTAAAGATAGGTTAGAGGCACATAAGAGGAGATTTGAATTGCTTGAAGATAGAATTACTGATTTTGAAGACAGTACACATTCAAATTCAAAAGGACAGGAGAACAGAAAGGGAAGAGAATAGAAGAAATGAAACAGGGTCTCAGGGAATTGAATGACAATGCAAAATGCACAAACATATGTATTATCAGTGTACCCAAAAGAGAAGAGAATGGAAAGGGGTCAGAAAGAATACTTGAGGAAATAATGACTGAAAACTTCCCAACCCTAATGAAGGACATAAATATCAATAGCCAAGAAGGACAATGCACACCAAACAGAATAAATCTGAATAAACCTACTCTGAGTCACCTACTGTTCAGAATGACAAATATCAGAGATAAAGAGAGGATTCTCAAAGCAGCAAGAGAAAAGCAAAGCATCACATATAAGAGAGCCTCAATAAGATTAAGTGTCAACCTCTCATCAGAAACAATGGAGGTGAGAAGAAAGTGGTATGATATATTTAAGGTACTGAAAAAGAAAAACTTCCAGCCAAGAATTCTGTATCCAGCAAAACTGTCCTTCAAAAATGAGGGTGAGTTCAGAGACTTCCCAGACAAACAAAAACTGATAGTGTATGCTATCAGAATTACAAGAGGTACTAAAGAGAGTGCTACAGCCTGAAAGGGAAAAACAAGTGTGAGAGACTTGGAGAAGAGTATAGAAATGAGATTATTAAGAAGGGTAAATTAAAGGGTAAAAAGACAGACAAAAGTATGATATGACAACAGAAATCCAAAGTACAAAATGGTGAAGTAAGTAATGCCTCTGCAGTAATAACATTGAATGTTTTTTTTTTTTTAAAGATTTATTTATTTTATTACATATCTCCCCTTCCCCCCACTGCGGCAAAGCACTGAGAATGGTCACTGCGCAGGCGTGGCTTTCCCCGCTTGTGGGCGGTCTCTGCGTCCGTTCACGGCCGGCGCTTGCTTCAGTTCGCGGGTGGCTGGCTGCGCTCCATCCGCGGGCCACCTGCCCTGCCCGTGGCGGCTCTTGCCCTGTCCGTGGCAGCTTCTTGCCCTGCCCACAGCGGCTCCGGCCCGCCCATGGCGGCTTGCCATTCTCAAGGCGGTCTGCCCGCTAAGAGAGGTCCCCGGGAATCGAACCCGGGGCCTCCCATGTGGTATGCCGACGCCCTATCCACTGGGCTATCGAGCCGGCCCCAATAACATTGAATGTTAATAGCTTGCACTCCCCAATGAAGACACAGACTGATACAATGGATAAAAAAATATTAGCCATCTATATGCTGTGTTCAAGAGACTCACCTCAGATGTAAAGACACAACCAGGTTAAAAGGGAAAAGCTGGTAAAAGATATTTCATGCAAGTAGTAACCAAAAAGGAGCTGGAGTAGTGATACTAATATCCAACAAAATGGATTTTAAATGCAAAACCTTTATAAGGGATGAAGAAGATCATTATATATTAATAATAGGGGCAATTCACCAAGAAATAACTACACTAAATAATTATGCACCTAACCTGAGTGCCCCAGTTATATAAAAAATGATAACTGGAAGCTTTATGAGGCAGACACTGGCAAAACTGAAGGAAGAAATAGATGCCTCTACAATAATAGTTGGAGACTTCAATACACCACTTTCAATATTGGATAGAAAAACTGGGCAGAGGATAAATAAAGAAACAAAGAGATTGAATAATATGACAAATGAACTAACCCTAACAGATATGTATAAAGCATTCTATCCCAAAACAGCAAGATATATGTTTTTTTCAAACACTCATGAATCCTTCTTCAGCATATACCATATATTGGGACACAAAACAAGACTCAATAAATTTAAAAAGACTGTATTTATGCAAAACACTTTCTTTGGTTATAATGGAATGAAGCTGGAAATCAATAGTGAATGGAAAAAGAGAAAATTCATAAATATATGGAGATTAAACAACACACTCATAAATAATCAGTGGGTCAAAGAAGAAATTGCAAGAGAATTAAGCAAATATCAAATATCTTGAGATGAATGAAAATGGGAATACAGCATATCAAAAACTGTGGGATACTGCAAAGGCAGTGCTGAGAAGGAAATTTATAACCCTCCATGCTTATAATCATAAAAGAAGAAAGAGCTAAAATTGAAGAAGATCTAACTGCACACCTGGAGAAATGCTTTTCACTGTTGATGGAAATGTAGAATGGTACTGTCACTGTGGAGGACTGTGTGGTAGTTCCTAAGGAAGTTGAATTATACTTGCCATGTTACCTGCCAATACCTACTAGGTATATATCCAGAAGAACTGAGAACAGTGACAAGTAGAGACATCTGCACACCCATGTTTATAGCAGGGTTATTCATAATTGCCAAAAGATGGAAACAACTCAACTGTCCATAAACCGAAGAATGGATAAACAAATTGTGGCGTGCACTCATGATGGAATATTATGCAGGAGTAAGAAGAAATGAAGTCATTAAGCATATGAGAACATGGATGAACCTGGAGGACATTATGCTGAGTGAAAAAGCCAGACACAAAAGGACAATTACTGTATGATTTCACCATTATGAACTAATTATGTATTTTGTCAACTCATGCAGTTAATAATTAGAATATATGTCACCAGAAAATAGAATGAGCATAGAGAATGGAAAGCTGAGGGTTAGTCTGTGCAGAATTGGTAAAAGGGTTGTTTGTAAATCTTCGGAAATGAATAGAAATGGTGAAAGCACATCATAGTGTTTATATTATAGCTATTATATGGACATGACAGTAGTTGAAAGGGTAAGTCTAAGGTCACATATATTACTAGAAGGAAAACTTACAAATATAGCATGGGACTATATAACATAGTAAAACCTCATGTGAAATACAAACATGGGTGACATTGCATATATAAGACTGTTTTTACAAAAGGTAAACACAAATAAACTAAATAAAAGGAAACAGAATAGCAGCTATGTATAATAGGGGAAACTGATTTTTTATGTTTGATTGTTTGAATCAAGCAAAGCTGTTTCAGGCTTAATGCATGGGAGCAGACACCCATCATAAGCATGTTGCACTTTCCAGAGAAGAAATTATAATGCAGAATCTTGGAGAAAGAGTAAAAAAAATGATATAAAATGTCAGATACAATCATATGGTGAGAGGAAGGAGGAAAAGAGGAGAGGGAGAGAAAGGTGCATTGGGGAAAGGTATCCAAGAAGTGTTTTATATTTATTCCTCCCCATTCTCACCAGCCCTCCTCTATAGATTATGAGCCTTAGCACTTGTCATTGTATTTGTCCAGAGTTGTTTCAGATAACTGGAAATTTTATCAGCAATGTGTATCTGCCTTAGATTATATGCTACATTTCCACAGGTATGTGTCCTATTTTTTTGGTTCACCCGTTCCTCCTTCATTTCCTCTCCCCTCAGCCATTTGGTGGAACATGAGGAGCTGATCAAAGCAGTAATTCAATATGATGTTTGGGGAAGACAATGGGATTGATTTCCAAGCAATGCCCCAGTCCAACTCCTTCCTGCGGTTACCATAACCACCACTACCATCACTATCATCACCACCATCACTACTACCTTCACCACCACCACCATTACTATCACTGCTACTACATCACTGCCACCACCACCACCATCACCACCATCACCATCATCATCTCCACCACTAGCACCAGCATTACCACCATCACCACAACCACCACCACAACCACCACCGTCACTGCCATCACCATCACTGCCACCACCACCATCACCAATCATCACCCACCACCACTACTTTCATCATACCAACACCACCATCATCACCACCACCACCACTACGGTCACCACCACCATCATCACTACCACCACCATCATCACTACCACCACCATCATTACCACCATCAACACCACTATTGCCACTATTATCATCACCACTAAAACTGATGTTGTAGTGAGAGTCAAGTGCTCATCAAAAGTCTTATTTAAGACTCAAAATGTTGCTTGGCTCAAAGGGAAAATCTGATTAAAGAGAAGAAAGTGGCAAATTACTCCATTTCCAACTGATATTGTCAAAGAACTCAGAGGTAGAATGTCAATATTGTCAGGTCTCAGAGTCAGGTTGTCTCCTAAGTTGCAGTCACATACTCTCCTTTATTTATTAGTAAAATTTAAGCACATTCAAGATTTGTAAGGGTCACTGTAATATAAGCAAACTATATTGTCACCATCGTATCAGTATCAAAGCTTGTGTACCTTGAAATATTTCTTTAGAGAATGAGGATTTTGTCCCCCAAGAATTACTTAAATACATCTCTCTCTATTTCTCTCTTTTTTTCCCTTCCAGCCTCATGTATGGCAGGGATGATTGATCATTTATCTAGGAACACTCTCAAAGCTTATTAAATACCTGTCCCAAGTCTATTTACAAATTAGTGGAATTAATGAATACTTCAAATATCTACAACAGAATATAGGTTATATACTTCATTGGTAATCTGTCCCATGTCAGAAAAAAATATAGTATAATTCATCAGTTTATGATACAATTATTGTATTTATATAAATATATTGCATAAGATTTAAAAATAAATAAACTCCATTTACTCTATAATTGATGGCAAAACAGTGTTAAGATTATTACCTACCATTCTCTAGGCAGTGAAGAGATGATGGCATAAGGCTCCTACACAATCATCTTCTAATTCCTCAGCAGGCAAAGTCATTTCTCTAATGATAGACTAATATTTTACTGTAATGACATGTTGTATCATGCTTATATTTTTCATGGTTTCTGTAATAGAAAGTAGTATTTTGTATGAAACACAGCTATATAGACATAATATTGTTAAAGTAAACTTTTAATTATTTCAGGACACTCTGTGTCCCTTACACATATAATTTAAAAGTTGACATAGGCTCTCTTACTCTCTCATTTGAGGAAGTTTAAGGCAACCTTGGCAAGGCTGATGATGTTAGCCATTATGTTTTTTCAGTGATTAGGTAGCTTCTTAGATTTAGTGGCTGAAAGAGATGGACAATGACTATCCAAAACTCCCTGCCATATATGGTAAAGTGTTCAAATAGCAGCAGATATTAGGAATCTGTCAGAGTATATAAGATAAGTTTACCTTTTATCAATACAAGTTGAAGAAATATAATCAATATTACATTCAACTTAATGTGAATTCCTTTTGATTTTCAAATCCCTTCTTGTTCTGAAATTCATTGTATAATTATAAATCTTTTCTCTCCGGACTCCACTTGTTACCAATCATGGATATATTTTGTTCCTGAGTATCTTATCTTTCCAGAAATTTTGTTAGTCAATCAGGTTTTGTGTTACAGTGCAGCACGGTATAAATAATGTAGCCCTAGGAGTCATGTAGACCTGAGTTTGAATCATGGTCCCAGTACTTTCTGGCTTCCAACCATTGTCAACTACAAAACTGAAAAACATAATAATTATTTTCAGGGTTATTGTGAAAATTAAATAAAATAGTACGTAAAAAGGTGTCACACTTAGATTACTCATATATTTATAAATCCGTTATTAGCTTATTACATTGTAGATGCTCCTGTAAAAGTGATCTTATATGTGAATATTCTCGCTGTACTGATTCTGTGATAGTCGGCATAGGTTAAACATTCACTATTTTAGAAACCATGCATGTGTCCCCAGACCTAGTTTTTATCCCAGGTCTGGTTTTTAGAATGCTGGTGGTAAACTAAGCTTGATTTATTATATGACCATCCTGTATGGGAAAAGACTGTAGCTCTAGGTATCTTTGGTCAAC
>PVKH010046215.1:0-10420 GCA_004027955.1 Chaetophractus vellerosus
GATATACAGATTAGCACCTCCATCCACCTCAAGAGAACCACCTGATGGTGCATCTTATAGGAAAATATGATTTCCAGTTAATTATGTTACAAACCACCTCTTGGAAAAAATAAATCCAAAGCTGGGTGCAGCTTGTATCAGAAAATAAGCATGACTAAAAAGGTACTTCAAAACTTAGTATTTTTCTTAAATAAACATTAAACGCTAAAAAAAAAAGACAGCCACCTAAAGGGGTCAACTAATTTCATTACAATAGAAATAACCTTTGGCCTTTAACCTCCATCTTTTATTTTCAAGGACAAATTCTTATCTAAGATATTTACGCATTTTACCTTTTTAGAAAAGTAACAACAAATTTTTTCAAGGCTCTTTCAAATTCCTTAATTCCCCAGGGATTAAAAACCTTTGTGTGGCTCCTCTAATGGATTCCAGGAATGGCAGATCCAAACACACATTTTATAAGGGACCTAGGGTAATTCCAGTTAACTCAAGACTCCTGGTAAGGATCTGGATATTCCTGAAACTGAGGAGGTGTTTTTGGTTTTTAAACTGGCTACCATCTAATTTTCAGGACACTGGTCATACAGTTGATCCAATTTAGTTTCCTCCAACAGGTGAAAACACTCCCAGTCTTTCTTCATTCATTTAGTCATTCAACAAATATGTACTGAACATTTACTATGTGGGTTACTGTGTGTGTGTGTGTGTGTGTGTGTGTGTGTGTGTAGGGCCACCCTGGGGCATTCAGTGGTAACCAAGCCAAGCATGTTATCTGCCGTCACAGAACGATTTGGTGGGGGAAACTACCAATTTGGCAAATAAGCAATTACAGTACATTGATAAGTGCTATGATAAATATAATAGAGGAAATAGAAAGGTGCTGTGAAAGTACATGCGGGGACACCTAGTCCAGACTTGATAGATCAGGGAACACTGTGCTAGAGGAAGTGACTTAAACTGAGAACCAATAGGTTAATAAGAATTCTCGGGGCCGGCTGGATAGCCCAGTGGATAGGGCGCCAGCATACCACATGGGAGGCCCCGGGTTCAATTCCTGGGGACCTCTCCTAGTGGGCAGACCACCTTGAGAATGGCAAGCCGCCATGGGCGGCCAGAGCCGCCGTGGGCAGGGCAAAGCCGCCACGGGCAGGGCAGGTCGCCCGCGAATGGAGCGCAGCCAGCCACCCGCGAACTGAAAGCCGGCCGTGAATGGAAGCAGAAGCTGCCCACAAGCAGGGAAAGCCGCGCCTGCACAGTGACCAATCTCGGCGTGTCGCCACAGCGGGGGGGAGGGGAGATGCCTTCTCCCCAAAGTCTGTAGCACTCTGGCGCAGGCTTGCCGCAATCCCAGGGGCTCCTTGGCTGGCATCCCTGCCTGCCATCACACAGCCATCTCCCTCTCCTTGAGTCTGCTCTGCCGGTTACCCCTGAATTCCGGGTTCCACTGACTTCTGGGCTTCTGGATCCTCGGCTTTCTCCGACTTCTGGCTTCACGTTTCTTCTCCTTATGAAGCTTCTAGTAACATGGATTGAGGCCCACCCTGTTTCAGTTGGCCATACTTCAAGCAAAACTAGCATTTACAAGGTCCTATTTAAACGGGTTCACACCCACAGGAATGCTAATGAAGATCAAGAGCCTGCCTTTGGTGGGGGTACATGCCTCAGTCTACCACACACGGCCACAGCATCAAGACAAGGAGGGCCGGGTGCAGGTATACGTGCATGCTTTGTGAGCGAACTCTCATCTGAGGGTTTCTATTTTTTCTGTAAAATAGCAAAAGTTTTCCGCAAAGGTAGGGGGCAGGGGTAGGGGAAACCTGTGTAGAGTCTAGCTATGGCCCATATCAGAGGGGAGCAAAACTGAAAGCTGGGAAATGAGCTAGGGGGGGAGTCACTGCTGCACATGAGCGGTGAAGGCGATCTAAACCAACACGACAGTGGCAGCGGAGAAGAAGGAAAACAGATGATTATGGAGATATTATGGAGGCAGAACTATCAAGAGTGGTTGATTGGTAAATTATGGGAAGTGAGGGGTGGGAAGAAGTTGAGCAGTTGTATAGATATGGCTGTCCAGCTGGGGGGAAGGGGACATTGCAGGGAGACAGGGAGCGAGCATCTTTATCTGTAAAGTGGGATAATAACAGTTCCCTTCATATATGGTTCTTAGAATGACAAATGAGAAAATATATGTAAAAGGTTTAGCTTGGTACTTAGGGAAGTGCACAGTAAGTGGTGGCCATTATAATTATTTTGTTCTTCTAGCAGAATATTTTTAGTAGAATAAAGATTTGTTGAATGATTAATTGAATGAATGAAGATGCCTGCAAATAGAAAAGGGCTATATTTTTGCCAATGACGGTATGATAGTTATTATATTACACAGAGGCTTTGCTGGTTTTTAAATGTATTTTGTAGAATGAGATAGAGGGCATTTTTTCCCCATAAAATAAATTTGAAGTATGGTTTGTCTTTAAAACACAATTATGGCACGCCTTTTCTTAAGCCCCACCTCCTAACCTTGGGGATAAAATATGTAATCTGACCCTGTTTACTCATTTTAGTACCTGGTCCCACTAAGCTGAACTCCTTCCCACTTCCTCCCAGAGGTGTGACTCCTACCCTCCCAGCAGGGCTTGGCTCATTGGGCTCCCCAGCATCACCCTACTACCTCTTGCACCTCCTCACTTCACCACGTCCTTAAGGGCTTAGCCTTAATTAATGCCATGATTCCAGGAAACCTTCCCCGTCCCTACACTGTGTGGGGAGCATTTCCTATATGCTCTCCCAGCCCTCTGTGTTCATCCCCAATGTTTGTCCCGAAACGGGGCACCACAACTGAGTCCCCAGAGGCCCACTACATCTACCAATACCTATCAATTCACTAAAAAGTCGAGGCAGCCTCCTTCCCCCAGGCGCCCCGCAGTGCCTGCACTCCAGCTCTGCCCAGCTTCCTCCTGCCCAAGCACCTGCCCCCCAGCCGGAGCCTGCTCCCCCTCTGTCCATGGCTGCCTTTTCAGCCCACGCCCCCTTTTGATAAATATGAAACGCTCACACACCACAAGGTTCTGGCATGCTGCTCCCCAATCCCCCACACTCACCTCTCCTTTGAGAATCAGGTATCTACAGAGAAGGAGCAAACGCCTGGGCGTGGCTCGCCAAGCCCCTCCTAGGCTGCCCTTTTCTCCTTTCTGCCTCCTCTGCTCTAACCGCGTGAATCCCATGGGAAAATCAGGCGCCGGTGCCTCCGTCGCTCTTGCTCTCCGCGTTTTCCCGCTCTTGCTGGACAATCTGTCCAAGTATGTCTGAGCACCTTCAGGTCTCCCCCCGAACCCTCTATGCACCGAGGGTGAAAATTAGCACCATTCTGAGTTGGTCAAAAGGATACAGCCATTTTGGCCCTCTCAGCTCACAGTCCCTGTCATTAACCAAGCCTACATTGTACACACGTTCAAAGGCAAAACTAGATTCTAGCATAAAAATGTCAAAGTCAAATAGACCACAGGGGGTTGTCCAAAAGCAGTTTCATCTCTTTAGTGTAATAAAGTTCTAGTGTAAACATGTGCTATTGATCATTAAAATGCTACTAAAAACAATATTCAACATTTCATTTGGCTGCAAATGCCTGAAGGATAGGGACTGCATCTTTCTAATTAAATCTGTTTTACTGTGAAATATAGAGAATAATACATAACACAAAAGATGCAGCTTAATGAATTAATACGAAAAAACCCAGGTAACCAGCACCTACTTCAAGAAATAAAAAGTATTGCTAGCCCCCTCCCCCCAAGCACCCCCACCTCAATTACAGCCCCTTCCCTCCAGGGAGTTATCCTTACAGGGGCTCTATGTCTTTGAAAGGGAAAGAATCCCATTCTAGTTAAGCAGCTGGAAAGCTTAGGAAAAGGTAAAGCAATGTGCAAACTCCTATGCCATGAGTTCTCATGATACATCTCCAACCAATATGGTGGGTGATGTTTGGTTTTAGAGATCTCTATTTTATGCCATCTTTTGTTTTACCTACCAAAAAATTACAATTAATTTTAATAAAATGACAGTTTTTAAGTCTTTGGTAATTTCACCTTCTTTCATAGGTTACACTGAAAAAAAAAAGAAATACTATGACTTGCTTCTTTCCCTCCAAATGACAGTATATACCAGCTCTTCATTTATATCTACATACATATATACACACATTCCAACATATATGTAGTATGACATGTGCAATACATATTACATATATGTAATGAATATACGAAATACACAGGTGTGTGTATATATTAAATACATGTGTGTTTCAAATAAATGGAATCATGCAATATGTGGTGTTTTGTAACTGACTTTTTACTTAGCACATTTTTCAAGATTCATCCACTTTGAAGCACATCTCAATACTCTATTTCTCTTTATTGTCAAATAAGAGTCCATGGTATGGACATACTATTTTACCTATCCATTCATAAACCGGTGGATGTTTGGGGGTTGTCCATTCTTTCATTACTATGTGTGAGTAAAGCAGCTATGAACAATCAAGTACAAGGCTTTGCACAGATGTATGTTTTCATTTCTCTTGGGTACGTATCTAGGAGAGGAATTGCTGAATCATATGAGAATTCTGTTTAATCTTTTGAGGAACTCCCAGACTGTTTTCTAAAGCAACTACACCAGTTTACATTGCTACCAGTAGTCTATGAGGGTTCCAATTTCTCCACATCACTGCTAACACTCATCTGTCTTTTTTATTATAGCCATTTTAATGGGTGTGAAAAGTTACATCTCATTATGGTTTTGATTTCCCTGATGATTAATGCCAAAATGACTTATTGGCCATTTGAATATGTTAGCTCTGAGTTTTTCATAGATGCTTTATCAGGTTGAGGAAGTTCCTTTCCATTCCTAGTTTGAGTGTTTTTATGAAAGGGAGTTGGATTTTGTCAAATGCCTTTTCTGCTTCTATTGAGATGATAATATCATTTTTGATACCAGCTGCTCTTGTTGGTAAATAATTTTTCACATTTATTATGAAATCTACGCAATTTTAAAGATGTGCAATGCATTTCATATTTTTATTAAAAAGGTTCAAATTTAAATTATTAACGATAAGCTCTAAAATAATGTCTATAACATAAACTGTAGAGAAGCAAATCAGTTATACATTTACTATGGAAGGTAATAGAGACTTATCAGGGTCTTTTCTGAATGGTAGAAATAGGGGGGTGGGGGGGCAGGTTCCTACTGGTCTTCTTTTTGACTGGTCTTATTTTTTCAAACTACTATTTGGCTACTTCTATTCTATAGAATGGCAATCCAAACAAACACTAAAATCCACAGAATACTTTGCATAAGCCCAAATTAAACACAATTTCCATGTACATTAATATTAGAGAAAGCAATTCAGATAAAATATAAGTGGTGTCATCAAAGAATCTGAGTTCAACTGCCAAATAACCGCATACATATAATGTTTAAAAGGGCAATAAAAAGCAGTTACACAGAGAGCCAAAGATGCCAAATATACCAAAGTCAAGTCATTTTTTACTAAAAATTGTGTACAACCTTTAAAATAAGTTAAGTGCCTTCTAATATTCAACAAAATCATTTAGAACAATAAGCTTTATCTCCATGATTACATACAATCATTTTGTCAAAACATTGTATGTATACACAGACAATGGTGCATTGCCTCCCTTCAAAAAATTCACAGTCTAATTGGGAAAGCCATATTACATGTAGATTTTTTTTTTAAAGAGAGACAGATTAAAACATATAAAGTATACTAGACCAATCCAAAGTAACAGCCCTTCATAACTAATGTACAAATTGAGGTCTGGGAAGCTGCCCTGTCCCATATGCTGGTGCCAGCTGGGACAAGGGTGGGTGGGAAGGAGGCTTCATGAAGGAGCTGCATATGGTAGAAGTGAAACATATTAAAAGCAGCTTGTCTTCTGAGATTTTATTTAAAAAGAAAGCCTCAATAACATTAAGAACATTTCTGCTGTTTATTCTCAATTTTTAAATTCAACCAATGCTTCTTAAAATGAACCCACCACAAAAAAATAATTCCATTATTGCTCAGATCATTTCAAATATATCATTTAAAGGCAATTGGGGAGGGGGCAAGTTATACCTGCAACGTGTTAGCAAAATCACATATTTTCTACAGAAACAATATTATGTAATTTACCTAATTTTATACTGTATACCCCCACCCTCCACACCGCCATCCCTTTCCAACGCAATAGAAAGATTCAGAGTGTCGGGTTCGTGTTGAATTCTTCTCCTGAGATTTCCAATACTCCATTTTCTGCCAGACTTTAATTGAACCTGATTTTGGATACATAACAAACAGAACTGCCCACAAAATTCTAGAAATCGGCAGGAACGTAGATGACATCACAGGAGGATGAGTCACTCCCCTCTCTACGATCCTTGCTACAACGAAATGCAGTGGCCAAAAAGGACTCTTCTTCCACAAAACACTGCACCAATTCTCCAGCATTCAGCTTTTCCACTTGAATGGAATAAAAACCCTTTTGAGAACAACAATGACAATCCCCCCATTTTTTTCTCAGGCGCACTATTGGACTTCTTAGTGCATGCACAATGCAAATAAGGCAAGCTTCCTTTCACAGAGTGATTAATATGCAAAGACAGCCTGCTTTTTTGGTAGGATGTGAAGAGCCACCAACAAGCTTTTCTAAGCCCAGAGGTTTCTACAATTATTTCCACTGTTTATTTTTAAACAGAAGATTACACAATAACACCGAGCACTTTAGCTTTAATTTGCCAATATTTTGTAAACAATGACAATTTAGATTTTCAAACCTTTTGTATTGTATTTAAATCTATAGTCAACTATTGATTCCAATATATTTTAAAAATTTCCCCAAATCTAGGAAACTCACTTCTATGGAACGAGATTCAAGGTATATATACTTTTTCAGAAACTGCACTTCATTTTAAAAAAAACAAAAGATCTGTCTGGCATATACCTTTGTAAAACTTATGGCTTTTTAGGTTTATTTTAAGTTCCAAAATAAGACTAAGAAATTACATTTAAATAATAATCTATCGAATTTTTTAATATATATTTTTTATTAGAGAAGTTCTTAACTTACATCTTTTATATATTTTTTTATTAGGGTAGTAATCCATCTAATTTATATGCACCTTTATAAAGCTTGTAACTTTACTAAATTATTAATAAATTTCATTTAAGGCATGTTATGATGGAAAAGTAAAAGGAAATGTTCAACAAACCAACGCTACAAAGAAAATAGAATCTTTGTAGTACAGGTTACTTACATATGCACATTTAACCGCAATATAATAATTTAAAGAGCATTTCTAATCGCATGTTTCCCTGGTGATTTTTGCCAAAGTTTCCAAGAAAATACTAAACTTAACAGATATGATTGTTAAACCTTAATAAAAATTTCACTTGTTTCATCTATATTTTTTACCTATCTCCACCTACAAAGGCTCATGAAGAGATTACAATCACATAATTACCTGACTTTTCTACATAATTATTTTAAACAGGAAATCACCTCGAAAGTTTTGCTCTGGATATGAATTTTTTTAATCAACGTATTAAAAGTCAAAATATAAACTTGATTTTTAAGTCCATTTTTTAAGGACCTCTAAAGATATAGCTCTAAGATAAGACATTCAATACGAATGAGATTTACAACTTCAAAGTGAATTTCAGTCAATATATTTCAGAAATACATGTAGGTCAATACCAACCATGCCTTAAATCAATTGCATCTTCTTGCTTATAATTCCAAACACCAGGATATGTGACTCTTTACCAGCCAATGAAGAGGTGACTGTGACATCTGCATACCACCGGTTTTCTACTAGGAAAGATACTGATGTCATTTCAGGGGCATCAGCAAGTCATTAAAATAATTTTGTCTTCTTGTGACGTTCTAGTGTCCAACTAGCTGAGTGCCCGAAGTGCCTAGGTTCTAAGAAAGCATCAGATTCATGACCAAGTTTATATTTAACCCGTTACCTTCATCTGTAGTTTAAACTGCTGTCTTCCTCTGTACTTGTAAATTCTAAATTCAGAAATTTGTAACTTTCTGAAAAAGAAAAAGAGCTAATTTATTTGTTCTAGTCTTTAAATTAAAAAAAGATGAATGTGAAAACTAAATCGGCAATGCAACTCACTTTAAATGTCTCATGTTGAGCTTGCCATGAAAAGTACCTAATGTTAAACCCACTATGTAACAAAGGGTTTATTATTTGGAAATTCATATATAAATTGTTCAAAATAATTACGCAATTTATCATTTATGTGTTTTTAAAAAATATCCCCAAGTATAAATTTATTGTTATGATTAAATAAAATAATTTAAACGTCTGAGGTTGTTTCTAACAGCTATTCTCTCAGTATTGCACAGGACAGCAAAAATATAGCTCAGAGGAATATCCTGATTTACCTCCCAGTGACTTCTGAAGGATCTGCTGTAAATGTCTCTAGAAAACCAATAATACATGATTGTTCACGTTTCTTTGGATACAGTACTACTCTTAAATATCTAAATCAATTACTTTGTGAAATGTTTATCTTCGAAAAAATAATGCCTATATCTAACTTGATTGTAAGGAAGTACAGACTATAAAAATATTCTTTCTATGGGAAAGAAGGACGGGAATTACCTTCATGATCAGTTAACTAAATTGCGCCCAAGAATAATTTTAATTCTGATTCCAAAGCCAATTTAGCTCAAAATGACCTCAAATTGTAATCTAGGGCAGTTTACTGACTCACTTTCATTCTCTTATCTTCAGAGAATACCATATAATATCTCTTTTTCACTTCATTATGACAGATGGTTTTCTTTGATGAAAATGTTATATTTTAAATATGTGATGAGTAATTTTAAGTTACATACACAAAATGGAAAAATATGAGAAAGGAATAAATAAGTCTTAGTTATCTTTCTCTGACATTTCAAGGTTGCCTTTGGAGTCACTGCACAGGAATAAATATTACAAATGTAACAAAAAACAAATTTCCAGATATATATTCAAGGTCTCAAGCAGTTTACTTGTTATGTAAAAGGAATATGCTTCTCAAAAGCAAGAAAGTAAAGAAATAAGACAACAAAGGATCCAGAAAACAGAGTCCAACAAAGGAGACAAGTAAAGGGAATTCCCAGAGTGATAGTAAAGAGAAACCCAGGACAGGAACTGTGAAGCAAACCCAGAAAAGCAATCACCCAGATTTAAGAAGGAGGGAAAGGTCTAGGATACATGTTTCCGTGGGGGGGGAGGCAGGGTGGATATTGAGAGGGGATTTATAGTTCGAATTTGAGGCTGAATTACTAATACAGACATGGAAAACTAAGTTCATTAAAAAACTCCAGAAAAAATAAAAAGGGAACATAATCATAGAACCCCTCAAGGCTCAGCTGTGAATAATACTTACACGGTCATAATAATATAAACATTAAATATTGGCCCAATCAAAACCAGAAAAATAACTATATAAGGGGCCAGGGTAAAGGAAGTAGGAGGTATTTGGGCATTCTTCCACAGGAAGACGTCAATAAATAATACCTAAAACTGAAAAATTAAGAAAGTATAAAAAACAGATACAGTGGCAAAATCTGAAGAAACAACTAAATGAGTAAAAAGTGGTTGCCTTAGGAAAGTTGAAATCGAAGTTGGGAGGCGTGAGGAGGGATGAGAAGGGATAGAGAAGCTTGGGGTAGGGCACTAACATTTTTGTTATAAGCCTTATAAAACCATTTAACTTTTTAAGCACTGTAGACATGCTACTTTGATTTTTAAAAATTAACTTCAAGAAAGAAGGGAGGAATAACAACCAATTACCTCCAATTACTTGAGAGGTTAGTTAGGTTAGGATCTTAAATTCAAAACAACTTACTATAATTTATTAGAAAAGAGAGAAACTGGTTGGCCCACTTTCTCTTAATGGTAAACAGACAGCGATGGACTTAAACCAAGCTGAGAAGCCATATAAAAAAGATCACAGTAGAAGAATGAAATATAAAATCTCAGTTGTCCTAAATCTCTGGGGATTAGAGTTTCCCCTGAGTGAATTTTCCAGATGAGTAACACTACTTTTATTATCTCTTTTATTCCAACTTGACATTGACAAAGACAATGACACCAATATTTATTTTTCTTTAATCTTTCCAACTACGTGGAAACTCTTTGATGTCATGTCTCCTTCAGCACCTAGAGTGGAGCTGAACATGAAGGACATGTAATTAATAAATGAATTCATAAAATCTCTGCTGCTTGAGTCACGTCAGCAAATGGTCCATAGTAGCCTCTTCCAAATGAGGATTAATTATGAATAGTTATTAATTATATTGCACTGTTATAGACTTGCCCTTGGAATTTTGTGATTAAATAGGGTTTTTGTTCTGTTTTACCAAAT
>PVKH010046216.1:0-10419 GCA_004027955.1 Chaetophractus vellerosus
CAATGGAGTGCCGAGTTCCTGGAGTTGTCTTCCCTGCCTATAATGTCTAACTGTCTCTAGAGTTCTCAGGAACATCCCTCCTTGATGAACTGTTTACTGTGAAGTCAGTGAGATCTTTCTGATATATGCATAACTGTAATCCCTGGAAGGACCTCCCGACACACTTTGAAATCCCTTAGCCAAAAAAACCCATTTGTATTTAACATTTCCTCATTTGGTCTAGTTCTTTTTCCAAATGAATCAATAGTTGGTGTTTGGTAATAATTCTTCAGTAGCAGGGAGGCTTATCCCCAGGAGTCATGTCCCATGGCATCGGAAATATACTGAGTTTATAAGTTCAGTTTGGCTTAGAGAGGCCACATTTGAGAAACAAGGAGTCTTTCAGGAGGTAACTCTTAGGCAATATATATTACTAGGCTAAGTTTCAATTTCACAAAAACAAGGTTCATAAGTACAAGCATCAAAATCAAGGGTCTGGCATATTGCTCTGTCCTCCTTTTCCAGGCACTGCCCATGTACTCTAGAGAGTCTTGCCACTTTACGAGAGAATGTAACAGGATCCCCCTGGATAGGAATTCAATATTATTTCAGTTATTGTATGGGTCTCCACCCACCAAGAAAACATGCCATAACCATATGAGCACATTTCTATTCCATAGAGTCATGCAGTTGTGCCCCTCCCCACACATCCCCCCACCACCAACACCCCACACCAGTGATCCTGCCCTGCCACTGTTGCAACCTTTCTGCAATCCAAAACCTCACTCAAAACAAAATAAAATGAAATAAAATTAAATTAAATTAAAATAAAAAATAATTTTTGAATTATGACTTTCACTACTGTAAGATGTTATCTTTTATGTATATTGACAATTTCTTCTGTATGTTTTCCCAGTGTATTATTGTTTTTTCATTTTATTTTCCAAGAAGTTTTAGGTTACAGAAAATCACATAGCAAATATAGGGGATTTCCATATACCCCAATTCCTCCCTCCCACCTCCTCCCCTACCAATAACATCTTACATGTGTATGGTACATTTGTTACAATTGATGAATAAATATTGAAGCATTGCTACTAACCATGGATAATGGTTTACATTATCATTTACATTTTGCACAGTACACTTTAATAGGTTCTTACAAAATGTATAAAGGCCTGTATCTATCATTACAATAGCATTCAGAACAATTCTAAAGCCCCCAAGATGCCCTGTATTCCACTCATTTTTTCCTGCCCTTTTTCTTGGAACTTATGGCAAACACTAAGTTTCAATTTTTGAAGAATAAGGTTCATAGTTTCATGCATTAATATAGAGGGCTTGGCATACTGGTCTTTTCTTTTATTAGGCACTGCCTATGTACTTGAGAGGTTCTTGCTCCTTTATTTGAGAATGTAGCAGGACTCCTGACGATGGGAGTTTATTTTCTTGTTTATTTTCTGCATCTCCACTCACTGAGAAAACACCCTATGACAAGATGAACACATTCATATTCTATAGAAACATTCCCCTTGTGCCCCTTTCTCACATATCCCCCCCACCAGTCCCTACACCAGTGACACACGCCTCCCACATTTGCCACATTCCACCATTGTAGTTTCAACCACAGCCTTACAAAACCTGACGATCACCTATTCCTTCCTCCAGTCCTCCCCCCAGTTCCATGGATAGGTCAACTCATCCCACCCCCCAAGCTGCTCACCCTCACATTTCAGCACCTTCAACCCCACTCACATCCCTGCACTACCATCACCCACTCCACTGCCAAACCACTCCCTTCCACCTTATAATGGGTTTTGCCCATATTGAGCATCGGTTCACCACTCTCCACTCCCTTTCTTTCTCCTGATAGACAGATTGAAGACTTCAGTCATATCAGTGAGGTCATGCAATATTTGTCCTTAAGTGACTGGCTTACTTCAATAATAATAAGGACTTCAAGATTCATCCATGTTGTCATGCATCAATGCTTTAATCCTTCTTACAGCTGAGTGATATTCATTGTTTATAGAGACCAGATTTTTCTTATCCATTCATATGTTAATGGACACTTGGGTTTCTTCCAACTTTTAATAATAGTGTATAATGGCACTATGAACATTGGTGTGCATATATATGTTCATGTCCCTGTTTTCAATTCTTCTGGGTATATACCCAGCAATCAGATTGCTGGATCATATGGCAATTCTTTAGTTAGCTTCCTGAGGCACTGCCAAATCATCCTCTACAATGGTTGAAGCAGTCTACATTCCTACCAGCATTGGATGAGTGTTCCCTTTCCTCCAAATTCACTCCAATACTTGTAGCTCTCTGTTTTTTAATAGTCACTAGTCTAATAGGTATAACATGATATTTCATTGTAGTTTTTATTTGCCTTTCCCTAATAGCTGGTGATTTTGAGCATCTTTTCATGTGCTTTTTAGCCATTTGTATTTCCTCTTTGGAAAAGTGTCAAAATAAATCTCTTGCCCATTTTTTAAATGGGATTTGTCTTTTTATTTCAAGATGTAGGATTTCTTTATATATGCTTGATATTAGGCTCTTATCAGAAAGTGGTTCCCAAATATTTTCTCTGATTTAGTAGGCTGCCTTTTCACTTTCTTGACAAACTCCTTTGAAGTGCATGTTTTTAATTTTAAATAAGTCCCATTTATCTATTTTTTCTTTCATTGCTTATGCTTTGAATGTAAAGTTTATGAAAACATTTCCTACTACAAGATCTCTTAGATGCTTCCCTATATTTTCTTCCAGGAGTTTTATGGTCTTTGCTCTTATATTTAGAACTTTGATCTATCTTGAGTTAATTTTTGTACAGGGAGTGAGATGGTGATCTTCTCCTATTCTTTTGGATATTTGGATATCCAGTTTTCCTACCACCTAGGCTTGGTGGCCAAATCAAATATCAGATGACCATATATGTGAGGATCTGTATCCAAACTCTAAATTTGGTTCCATTGGTCAGTATGTCTGTTCTTGTGCCAATACCATGCATTTGACCACCTCCTCTTTGTAGTATGATTTAAAGTCAAGTAGCATGTTTCCTTTAATTTGGTTTTCTTTTTCAGTATGTTTTTGGCTATTCAGGGCCCCTTGCCTTTCCAAATAAATCTCATAATTGGCTTTTCCAATTGCATAAAAATGCTGTTGTAATTTTTATTGGGATTGCATTAAATATGTAAATCAATTTGGGTAGGACAAGCATCTTAATGATATTTAGATTTCCAATCCAGGAACATGGAATATATTTCCATTTATTTAGGTCTTCTTTGATTTTCTTTAACAATATTGTGTAGTTTTCTGTGTACAAGTCCTCTACATGTTTAGTTAAGCTTATTCCTAGATATTTGATTCTTTTAGTTGCTATTGTAAATAGTATTATTTTCTTTAGTTTCTTTAGTTTAGATTGCTCTTTATTAGTGTACAGAAATGCTAGTGATTTTTGCACATTGATTTTATATCTTGCCACTTTAGTGAACTCATTTACCAGCTCTATAAGCTTTGTTGTAGATTTTTTGGGACTTTCTTTGTGTAGGATCATGTCTATGCAAATAGTGAACATTTTATGTATTCCTTTCTAATTTGGATGCCTTTTATTTATTTTTTCCTGTTTAAGTGCTCAAGCTAGTACTTCTAATACAATGTTAAATAAGAGCAGTGACAGTGGGCACCCTTGTCTTGTTCCAGATCATAGAGGGGAAAGCCTTTAGCATTTCACCATTGCATATGATGTTAGCTTTGGGTTTTTTCATATAAACCCATTTTCATGTTGAGGAAGTTTTCTTCAATTCTTATCTTTTAAAGTGTTTTTTAATAAGAAAGGATGGTGTATTTTGTCAAATGCTCTTTCTATGTCAATAGAGGTAATCATGAGATTTTTTTTGGTTAATCTGTTAATGTGATCTATTGCATTGATTGATTTTCTTATGTTGAACCATCCTTGCATACCAGGGATGAAACCCACTTGATGATGGTGTTTGTTTTGTTCAGTGTGTTGTTGAATAGCATTAGCAAGTATTTTGTGGGCAATTTTAAGATCTACGTTCATTAGAGACATTGGTCTGCAGTTTTCTTGTGGCATTTCACTGTGGCTTTGGTATTTGGGTGATGTTGGCATCATAGAATAAGTGAGGTAATGTTCCCTCCACTTCTATTTTTGGAAGAGTTTAAGCAGGACCATTGTTAGCTCTTTCTAGACTGATTGGTAGAATTCACATGTGATGCCTTCTGGTCCTGAGCTTTTCTTGGTTAGGAGGGTTGTGAAGAATAATTCAACCTCATAACTTGTGATTGGTCTTTAGAGTTCATCAATTTCTTCTTTTGTCAACGTAGGTTGCTTGTGTGTTTCTAGAAATTTGCCCATTTCACCTAATTTATCCTTTATGTTGGCACACAATTTTTCAAAATATCTTCTTATGATACTCTTTATTTTGGTGGGATCAGTGGTGATATTCCCTCTCTCATTTTTTACTTTATTTCCATCTCTCTTTTTTCTTTGTTAGTCTAGCTAAAGGTTTGTCAATTTTATTAATCTTCTCAATGAACCAGGTTTTTTTTTGTTGTTAATTGTTTCAAGTGATTTTTATTCTCAATTTCATTTTGTTCTGCTAAGATCTTTGTTATTTCCTTCTCTCTGCTTGCTTTGAAATTAGTTTGTTGTTCTCTTTCTTGTTTCTCCATGTGTGCAGTTAGGGCTTTAATTTTAGCTCTTTCTTCTTTCTTAATTTATCCATTTATGGCTATAAATTTCCCTCTCAGCACTAATTTAGCTGCATCCCATAGGTTTTGAAATGTTGGGTTCTCCTTTTCATTTGTTTCAAGGTAGTTACTTATTTCTTTTGCAATTTCCTCCTTGACCCATTGATTGTTTAAGAGTATCTTATTTATCTTCCATATCTTTGTGTCTTTTCTTGTTCTCTGCCTCTTTTTAATTTCCAGTTCCATTCCATTGTGGTAAAGCAAATTTCTTTGTATAATTTCAATCTTTCTAAATTCATTGAGAGTTTTTCTGTGACCTAGGATGCAGTCTATCCTGGAGAATGATCCATGTGCACTTGAGAATAATATAGATCCCACTGTATTTGGGTGTAATGTTCTGTTTATGTCTCTTAGGTCTAGATCCTTTAATTTATTATTTAAGGTCTTTGTTTCTTTATAGATCCTCTGTAAAGATGTTCTGTCTAATGTTGATAATGGTGCTTTAAAATTCCCACTATAATTTCAGAGACATTTATTTCTCCCCTTAGTTTTTCCAGTGTTTACCTCATATATTTTGGGTGACCCTAGTTAGGTGTGTAAATATTTATGATTGTTCTTTCTTCTTGATAGATTATCCCTTTTATTAATATGTAGTGTTATTCCTTGTCTCTTACAATAGGTTTGTATTAAAGTATAATTTACCTGATAACATAGCTACTTTCAACTTTTTTGGTTACTGTTTGCATGTTAAATCATTTTTCCAGGCTTTCACTTGCAACCCCCTTGTGTTCCTGAGTCTAAGCTGAGTTTCTTGTAAATGGCATAGGGATGGGTCATATTTCCTTATTAATACTGCTAATCTCTGTCTTTTGACTGGAGTGCTTAATCTATTAACAGTCAATGTTATTACTACCAAAGTAATACATTAGCCATTTTTCTTTAGTTTTATATATGCTGTATTTTGCTTTTATTTCTCTTTTTATCTTTTTAGTTATTCACACTAATAATCTTCCTTTCTATACCAAGGGTTCTTAACCTTTTTTGTTCCTTGGACCACTTTGCCAATCAAGTTAAATGAATACTACTTTAATTTATTTATTGCATACATTTATATGAGATGGAAATGCTACATTTCAATTAGAGGTCAGAGAAAAAAAAGATAATAAGTTTATTATTTTTTATCAATGCAAGTTCACAACCCCCTGAAATCTTTCTGTAGACCACCTGGGGATCCATGGACTCCTGGTTAAGAACCCCTGTCTATACTCTCCTCCAACCATCTTGCTTCTGTTTTGTTTTTGTTTTTGTTTTCCTTTTAAATGTCAAGAGTATCTTTACTATTTCTTGAAGGACAGGTCTCTTGTTTACAAACTCCCTTAATTTCTGTTTATTTGTGAATATTTTGAACTCTCCCTCATTTTTGAATGGCAGCTTTGCTAGATACAGAATTCTTGACCAGAAGTTTCTTTTTTCTTTAGCACTTTAACTATGTCATACCCTTGCTTTCTTTGCCTCCATCGTATCAGTTGAGAATTCAACATTTAATCTTATTGAGCTTCGCTTATATATGAGGTATCTCTTTTCATTTGTTGTTTTCAGATTTCTCTCTTCATCTTGAGAATTTGACAATTTAATAAGTATGTGTCTCTGGGTAGGCATGTTAAGATTTACATTGTTTGGAGGAAGCTCAGGTTGTCAGTGCTCATCAATCAATCACCCTTCAGCCCACCTTCCACAGGTATGGTACCTTGTTTTAGAAAGAATAAAATAAAGAAAAAATAAAATAAAATAATATAAAATAGCAAATCAAAAATCCTTTTAAAAATCTCATTCTATAAGCTCCCTGTCAGAAGGCTGCTTGTCCCTCAACTCCCTCTGGAGCCAACTGGGTAACTGACAACCCACTGGGTCACTCTCTGCATCCCTTCTCTTCAGGGCTAGATAGTCATTTTACAGAGCCTGGACTGCCTCTCCCTGCCTCTCTATCCCTTAGGCCACTTAACCTTTTTTTTCCTAGGAGGTACCAGGAATTGAACCAGAGACACATAAATGTGAAGCAGGCATTCAACCACTGAGCTAAATCTATTCAACTGCTTGGCTAAGCTTCTGAAGGTTTGTCTGCCTCTCCTCACCCTCTTTCCCCTCAGTCCATGTGGGCTTCTGACAGCTTGTGGGCTGTCTTTCCATTAGGTGCCTGCCATCCCACTCACTCAATGACCCAGTTATTCTGTCTCCCAGGCAAGTAGGTATGGCAGACTGTTCAACTCTACCTCCCCTCTCCCACTTTGGTTGCTGGCTGGTATCTTTTTATTTTTTCCTCTGCTCCACCTGCCTGATCTCCATCTCTCCTCATCCCTATACCTCTCTCTTCCTGAGTTTGCTCAGTGCCAGTCTCACACTTGTTTGCCTTGTGGCTCCCCCAGAGAAGTGTTTCTTTCAACCTCTATTTGCTGGGCTGGCTACGATTCAAAGCTGGCTCTGCATCTGTAACTAAACCATCCTATTCTACTCACAGGGCAAACTCACTAAAGAGAAACCACTCTCCACCCTCCACCATACCCTTCCTTCGCCCAGGGAGGGGATGTCCTTTCCCCTGTCAGTTGGCTGCAATGAGCCATTGGCTTTACTGAGGCTCTTTGCCTTGAGGGTAGGGGATATGTGCTGTTCCCAGTCACAGGGCTAAGTAACTCATGGTTTATGGATTTCATTTCAGCCTCTTCATCTCTCTGTCCCGTTCCCTCCTGGATGATGCACAGCACTCTCCTAGTCTGCAGATCCCCAAAGCAGCTCCCTTGGACAGCTATTTGTCCTTCCTCTGTCATTTTTGTGAGAGATTTGAGCCCTGCTTACATGTACCTATTCTAACAACATCTTCACCAAAATTCAGTTTTTGATGAAACATATTTTAAAATAGAAGTTTATAGGGAATTTGGGAAAAATACTATTTATTATGATCAGTGTATTCAGAAAGTTTGTGTGAAAAAACTTACAATAAAGAAACTGCTGAAAATACTATTAACAGAGGCAAACCCAAAACATCAATGAAGAGGACACTAAAATAGTTTATGAAATATTTTTAAAATTTTATATTTGTCACAAAAACGTTATTTTTAAAATTTATTGTATTTAGAGGAATATGTTGCAAACCAAGTTTTCTTAAACTACAGAGACATTTTTGAAAACACCAAATCTTGCATACCGATATTTGCTAAACTGTTTAAATTATTAATGAATTTATGGGTGTGAAAGAAAAATTTGATGAAGTTTGTAGAAAACTCCACAATAGGAAAACATAAAACTTGATTTCTGTTGCAAACAATAATATTTTTGGTTCATATTTCAACTGAGAAGATTCTAAGTTGTCCCAGGCTCAAAACTAAATCCCAGTACTAAAACTAGAGGTCAATCATTCAAGTTATTAATAATCACTGAGGCAATATTTGTCCTAGCTCTACCTCATTTTACCATTTCTTACCCCAAAATGGTGGCAGTCATTTTCCTCACTTGTAACTTAGAATGAAATAAATAAATGCTTAGAGACACTAGATTCATAAAGAATATGACTATCATTCCTGAAGCATTACACAGGCTATGGAGTCAAGGTAGACCTGACTTAGAATTTATATTCTGCCACACAATCATTGACATAAATTTAGACAATTGACTCAAACCTTTTTATCTTTAAAATGTGGACCATAATAGTATTTACCTCCATTATCTGAATATTAAAGAATACCAACTCTGAAAATCTAGAATAAAACCTTATATTATGTGTAAGTATACATATGTAGTGATTTCTAAATAAATATTATTTTTAAATATCTATTTAAAAATAGATATTTTCTTGAGACTACAAAACTTGGAAATCTTTCCTTATTAATGAACTCAAAGAAAAAATAATTATTGCTTTACAGTGTTAAATATATGTTGCTTATCACAACCTAATTCTTATTGGCCTGAATTTTACTATTGTTGAAAAAGCAGAGGCAAGCTTATGCCTTAATGTTTTTATAAATAATATTTAAGAATCTCTTTTAAAGTGAATTATGTTAGGAAACACATCCTAAAAAATAGAGCCCAATAAAAGTACAAAATGCTCTCTTTATACTATTAATTATTAGATTCAACCATATAAAATTGTCATTTCAGAAGGTCAGAATGTTTGAATATCATCAATATCTTATAGTTTGACCTAATTATTTAGTGTTCACTCTCTAAGACTCAGTGAGTAAATGTCAGATACATAAGTCAAAATGGTAGTTACATTATTAACTGTTTCTTGTGAACCAAAGAAGTAAATGAAAACACTTTTCTTCAAAATGTTTGCTGTTAAATAAAATCTTATTTTACGATAACCAGAAGTCTATTTGATCTTCTTAATCGCAATGTTTAATTGTTCTGTAGGGGGTTTTTTGGTATCAGGAATGTTTTAAAAGTTTGGTTTCTATGTGCTTACAGTATTTAACTATATATTGGATTCTTCACTCTTATTTTTGTATTAGATTTATTATTATATTTGTAAATGTATGTTTATACATATTGTATTATTACACATATGCATAAATATATAGGATACTAATATCTTAAAATTATAAAACTTCCCTGCTATACAGAGTAATTAACATTGTACAAAGAAAAACTGGAAGTTACTGTGATTGAAATTCACTGTTGAAATCACTTTACTTGGTCCTCTTTGATACCCACCTTGCATTCCCTAGCAACTGTCCATGAACAAAACTATATTACTATGATTATGATTTTGATCAGCAATATGGTTATTAATCAATAATGTGTTGAGGATTTACAATATGTCAGGCACTCTTACCAAAGTTGCATATTCACATTCATGTAATGCACACAATTACCCTCTGTATCTAAACCTTCCTATTCTACTTTGTTTTGTCAGAGATAACCTATCCATGGCCCTAACCAAGATGAATACCTCTATTGTGCATTAAAGCCATCATCATCCTCTAAAAACACTCTTTGGTAATTCTTTCTCCAGAATTTAATCAGAATACAAACAAGCTATTTCTCCTCCATAATTTACTGAACCATTTGTTTCCTTTCTCTTTGTCAACAAGACCCCATGGAAGAGTTGTCTTGAACCCATTGCATTCAATTCCTCTCTTATCATTCCCTTTTTTATGTTTGATTATTTTTATTTGATTAACTTATTTATTGAAGTATAACTGGGATTAAGAAAAGAATTCAATTCATAGGTGAATAGCTTGCTGAATTTTCACAAAATGAGAACTGTGATCTATGCCTGATGGCAAAGCCCCAAAATGTGTATATCTATCAGAGGCATTATGCCACACTTAGGGATGTGCATGTGGTGGGAGGGGTGGGGGGGGTGGCATATGGGTACTCCTGGAATCTCTGTGTAACATTTATGTAATCAATGTATCCTAAAAATATATATAGATATATAAAAATAAAATAATAAAATTTTTTTTTAAATTTAAAAAATATAAAAAAGAGTACTTTAGCAGGCCAGCCATATAGCCCAGTGGATAGGGTGCAGGTATACCACATGGGAGGCCCTGGGTTCGGTTCCCGGGGACCTCTCCTAGCGGGCAGACCGCCTTAAGAAAGGCAAGCTGCCATGGGTGGGCAGAGCTGCCGTGGGCAGGGCAAAAAGCTGCCACAGACAGGGCAAAGCTGCCACGGGCAGGGCAGGTCGCCCGCAAATGGAGCACAGCCAGCCACCCACGAACTGAA
>PVKH010046217.1:0-10420 GCA_004027955.1 Chaetophractus vellerosus
CCATGTAATTATATAAGGCCCACCCAGGTACTCCAGGACCATGTCTATTTTACAGTCAGCCGACGAGCACCTTAATTTCCTTCTGCCTTGTAATGCAATGTACTCACAGATTAGGACATGGACTTCTTTGTGGGACCGTTATTCTGCATACCACAGTCCTCTCCAACACAGAGCAACCCAGCCCCCAAAGTCAGTAGTGTGAAAGCTTTCTAGTCCTAGAAGGCTGGCGCTTCATTCAATGTGGATAAAAGGGAAAGATAAACTACCTTTAACCCAGCTCATTTGAAGTGTTAACATCACAGCACATTTAATAATTTGGACAATTTGCATTAAAAGCTACTGCTGGATAAGATTGCTCGTCCACTGCTGGCTGAGATATGATGATATCTTGGCCCACCTGGCAAGGAAGTGAAAAGTCTCCTATTAAATAAATGAAGCAGCAGCTTCTGGTAACAAACATATGAAAGAGAATATTCATCTTTTCTTCAATGGGAATAACATATGACAAAAGTGAGTCTTTCTTCACATTGTTTGTTTATAGAAAATTCATTTCCACTGAGGCCTTATGTTAAATTTGCTCTCTGATGTTAGCATTTCCAGGATGCACAAGGCCACTGGAGTATGTTCTTATGATCTTACCATTTATTTACCTTGATACGAAACTCCAATTACTGTCAGAGATGCTGCTTGTTAAATATGGTAAGATCTCCAGCTTCTGAGAGTGTGAATATGCATTTGATTCTCTGGGGCCAGGCTCAGATGGAAGTTAAAAAATAAGAGTTCTGGGGACGTGGGTGCAAATTAATTAAATATCTAAAGATAACAGTGGAGGAAGTTTGGGCTTTAGAGAAAAGGCTGGAATTTAGGGAGAGGGGATTGTAGAGAAAGAGACTTCACGGTTGGTTTTTCTTCCATTGATGCCTGCTCTCGTGGCCGTGCGTGCTGTGTGTGTGTGAGCGTGCGTGTGCAGGGCCGCGTGTGCTCACGCCCGTCTCTGCTCATTGTGGGCATCACTGTGCTTTTGTGCTGCTTTCTACCGCCTTTCTACACTCAAAGCAACTCTTTTGGATAATCTGAAATCAGGAATCAGAGTGTAACACATAACTTCCAACAACACTGGGGGTGAGGGGGTGGGGGACTGTTTTCCAGATAAAATGTTAGAATTCTCCTGATGTATTCAGACTGTCATATTTAGTTACCGACTTTCTTTGGGTGATCCAACTCTATTTTACTTATGGGCTATTCTAAAAATACAATCAAAGGACACCTACTGGCTACAAGCGACTTTGCTCATGTCTAATAGGGCTGCGAAGCATGGTTTGAATTTAGTGCAGATGGAGGAAAATATGTGCTGTCATCAAGAGCCCATCACACTTTCAACCTATAAAAGATCTTGACTGGAGTTTGGCCAGAGCAAGTTTGAGGTGAGAGCTTTAGCGAGGATGAATGTATTGGGTCAGATAAAGTAAGAACTGAAGCAGACCTTAAATAGACTGCAAATTGAACAGAATGGGATACTATTATTTTTGGCTCAATAAGTAGAAAATTGTTACTATGCTTGTCGCTTCTCCCACTTTTAAGTTCCATTTAGTCTCCATTTTAGGATTTTATATGTATAGTTTTAGTTTTTGGGAGCCCCAGAGGCCTGATTTTGGGAAGTAGTGATGCTCTATGGTTCTGACTGTGAAAAATAAATGATTGCATCATTGTTGCTGTACTAGGGAATTTTGCCGGGGAACATTTCCATTCCTTCTTGGAAATCTGTTCAATGCTTGGGCCTAGGAGTATGATCCTTTCTTAGGTATAAAGTATATGCCTGTAGCAGCTCAGTTATACTTTATAACCCCAGAGCATATAAACAATTTGATTTGGAAAACCAGTTAAGTTCCTACTTTGCATTCCATCTTATCTGCTGCACAAGTTGTTTTGTCATTCTTGTCTAGTATGGAGAAGATGAAAGCAAAGCAGTTTTAGCTGTAAGAGGTAGTATGCATTCGGCCTTATCTGAAGAAACTACCTTTTGCACGATAGCAATTAGCACAGAGGCATAGTCATATGTCGAAACCCCAAAGACATTGCAGGGCTCAAATGCAATGAGGCGGGAAAGACTTCAAAAACCAGAGAAACCAAGGTGCGGGCCTACTATGGTGGTTTCAATCTAAAGTGAGCATCAGAATCTCCTGGAGGGCTTATTAAAACACGGATGGCTGACCCCACCCCCAGAGTTTCTGATGCAGTACATGTGGGGTGAGTCCAGAGAATTTGCATGTCTACCAGGTCCCCAAGGCCTGCTGCTGCTGCTGCTGGTCCTGGACCACGCTTTGCAAACCAGTGGCTTGGATGTTAGGAATGCACCTTCTGGCATTGACTCTGGGCTCCCCTGTTCCCAGCTGCTCAACCTTGGGCAAGTTCCTCAATCCCTTGCTGCCTAGAGTTTGGTCTTGAGACCAGGGCCACAGAGGAGCTTAGAGTCTTGGGTCTTGGCCCCATGTAGACCTACTGAATTAGAATCAGCTTTGTAACAAGGTCCTTAGGTCATTTGTTTCAGAAGCAGTGACTTATACAATCTGCTCCTCAGTTTCCTCTTGTGTAAAGTGGGAATAATACCTACTTCCTGGGGGCGTTGTGAGGTAAAGCATAAGGCCTGATAGAAGGTGTGTCCTCAGTAAGTGTTATCACTTATAATCACCAGGCTGATTTGGGATGGAAAAGCAAGCAGGTGTTTTCCTTAGAGAACTTGTTTAAAGTCAAAATTGAATGTTTCTACTTTATTTTCACTTTCTTGCTTCTGTGGGTTTCTAGTTTACTTGAAAGTACAAGTTTTAAGTGCCTGGGGTGGGTTTGAGGGAAGTGGGTTTCTTATTTTACCCACTCCCGTCATATATCTTTAATGATCTTGAGGGAGAGTTGGGGAAATTCTGGAAGCAAAGTTGTGTTAACTGGAAAGATATGCATATCTACCACTTTTAAAAGGGCTATGGGAGAAGATCTTAAAGTCAGTCAGACTTTAGCAGGGTGGCGACACTGAAAAATTGGAAATTGGCTTTAGAACTTTTTCCCTTCCTTCCACTCGATTTCAGAATTATGTTAAGCTACTTTGCCATAAGGATTGGTGTGCCTTAAGAAGGCTTCGTTGCAATTAAATATTTCAATATGCTCTGGGAAGGCTCAGGACTCTGGTGGACTTCTGAGGACCTGTTCCAGCTCAGGCGTGGTGTCTGAATTCAGAGTTTGCTCCTGGGATCTGGCTCTCAGTAGCAGAAGCTCTAGGTAGCTGGGAATCACAGTTTTTGTACTTTGGGAAGATCCCTCATATACTCTGAATCTTAAGTTTCCTCATCTTGAAGTGGGAATCCTTATGTGGTTTTCCTGCCTATATCCCAAAGTTGTAGTGGGAATTACGACAGCATTGCGTTATCACTGCAGACTAGGCAGTCACTTGGAATGCAGGAGTTGAGCTGGCCTCAGAGAACCTCAGGGGGCACTGGTATCAGAGATCTGCCCCCCTAAATGCAGGTTGGTGAGATTTTATTAAGAGTGGTAGTAAAGGCTTTGGCCCCTAAAGGCGGCTTAGAACTCTGATTCTAATTTATGCAGTCTGGGAGCTGACAGCCTCCTTTCCATATCTAGGGGGCGGAACACTTTCTGGGATAAGCCCGAGGCAATGACAGCTAGAGTCGACCTTGGAGTGTGTGGAAGCTGATTGCTTCATTGGATCAGCAGCAGGCTTTGTCCTTATTTCCCCTTTGGTAGAACTTCTCCCTGCTAGCTGCAAAGCCCTGGACTCCTACCCCGAGCGCCACAGCAAGTTCA
Organism: Chaetophractus vellerosus; assembly: GCA_004027955.1. Classification (NCBI taxonomy): domain Eukaryota; kingdom Metazoa; phylum Chordata; class Mammalia; order Cingulata; family Chlamyphoridae; genus Chaetophractus; species Chaetophractus vellerosus. The sequence continues at coordinate 3,814 of PVKH010046217.1, forward strand.
ACAGGGAGGGGCTTGTTGTGAAGGGTTAAAGAAGACAGATGACTTGTGCTCATAGATAGAAGTCTATGGGCACAAACCCAAGTAAGACCATCCCTTTCTACCCAGTCTCTACTGCAGCCCTGGCTCCTTAAAGGATGTGAGGGACCATCTTCCCCAGAAGCTCTTAGATGCCTGTTTAGATAAATAAACAATCCAGCCTTGTTTGGCTACAAATCCTAATATGCGAAAGCCAATATGCTTTTTCCTTTTGGGACAAATATTCTAGTGTTGACAGTAAAGAATGCTTGGTTTCTACCACATCCTCTTCACGCTTTCCTCCTGGCTCCCTATATAATGTTCCTGTCTTTGATTTTTTCTCCCTTGGCCTTGGCCTAATCCACCTTCTTAGATAAGAAGCAAGCTTTTCTTCTTTCTTGCATCCTCTACTTGCCTGACCCCCGCACTTGCTCCATCGCTAGCCTTCCTGTCTGTGATGCAGGCTGTGTACTGGCTCACTTAACACCCAAGCCAACCTCCTGTGCTACCGAGCCTGGAAAACAAAGCGTTGCTTGAAAAACATCTCCTGGAACTTGGTTTCTGGGTACTGGGTTGGTTCTACCAATCCAAAGCCTGTGTGCAAAGCTGGGTTTCAGAGCTGAGTGGAACAAGCCAGAGGCGGGCAAGAGCCCTCCATCTCGCTGCTGTGTTCTGTGCTCACCAACTTCCTCTGCGGTGGTGATAGTTTTCTCCGTCACGGCGGGTCCCTGGGAATTATTCCTGGAAGCTCTGCATAGGTGTTTTAAACCACCTCTATAATAGTAATAAATCATTTTATGCCGAAACTAGCTAGGATGCTTCCTGTTGGTGGCAGTTGAATCCTGATACACTGAGCGGACACTTGCCATTCTGCCTGCTGTAATTCACCAGCTTTCATACCTGTGTTCTTGACCTGCCTGACAGCCTCACCCCCAGAGTCACCACATGTTCCATCTGGCAGGGATCATCCTGTCTCCTTACACCCAGGAATGTGCTCTGGCCTGGACTCTGCTGCTCCCATGGCCAATCAAGGCATGTCTTGCAGCTTGAGCAATCCAAAAATGCTGCTAAACTGAAATTTCTTAAACTTGGGTTGGAGAAGGATGAGTTACACATGAGTTTACATAGCTTCATGGTCTGATCTTGTTCTGATGTTTCAAATGCTCTCTGTTAGAGGCTGATCGGAAATTCTCCACACCCTGCTCTATTAGGTATCCCGATCTTTCAAGACATCTGGAATTTTTGACTAATTCATTTGCCAAATTAAAAGAAAATTGCTTTAAGTGAATGAGAGTGGCACTTTCAAAAATGTATACTGCTTTTTATGCAGTTTTCCAGGTGTTCTCAAATGGTATCCTTCAGGGGATCTTTTTAGTGGAAGTAGACAGATATGTTAAAGATAAGAAACCTTTGTAAATAACATGTGGTCATTTTAGGAATCAAGGGACATCCAGAGTCACAATGGAGTTTTCAGGTGGGCCATTCGTCTTTCTTAGGTTCATCTCAGAGGGAGCAGATAAACTTTTCTTCACCCACTAAAAAAGTCCAGAAGCCAGGGGCAGCTTGAAAGTCCTGAGGTTTCCTGTTATTTGCAATGGGGAAATAGTGTCTGTGAGGCTGATATGGCTTTCATGCTTGGAGTGTGGGGTGGACATGTGGCTAATCACACTGCAGCCATTCCCTCCCTATCACAAGACCTGTGTGAGTGATACAAAGCATCTTCAAAGGGTTAATGTGTCCATCAAAGCCTGAATGGTGGAAGAGGGTGCCTGGTGGTATGTCTTCACTAGGAAAGGGGTTTTATATGCACACACACACACACACACACACACACTCGCTGTCTCTCATATACTTAAGAGTTGTTCCTTTTGAAGCACAATTAATTTCTGCCTTTGACCACAATCCATTCCTGGAAACTTTATCATAAAGCAGTCACATTTTCCCATAAGAACAATGTCATGATTGGGCATTGCATTCCTGACCATTAAATAAACCATAGGTGTGACAAAAATGTATCATAAAAGCAAAGAAGTGACAGCTATAAACCTCTAATAATTTGAAAGAATAAAATTATGCTCTGTCACATAAATGGGCTCGAACGTACCGTACACATTGATTATATAAGAAATCTCAATGAACTGAAAGTCTATATAATAACATAAAATGTTCAAATCTAGTGCATCATAAATTTGAACTGAAACTAATATTCTAGTATAATAAACATTAAATATTTAATTAAGAATCATTTTCTTACCTTCTTGGAAGTGAGAAGGATATTTTAATATATGATTTGAATGGCTCAGGTTCCTCTAAAAGAGCCAACCATATGCCTCCTTATTATCTCAGTGAACTTTCAATTAACAAGTAGAGGCATTTCAAAAAGCATCCCACTGACCTTGACACAATAACCCACAGGAATAGTTATTGCCACTAGACAGCACATTTGTCCATTAACAAACCACTGAATGAAGGAATATGGGTATATTAAAGGGTGATATAGGTGTGTTCTAAGGAATGCTGAATGGATGGAATGGTTGCATTGGAAGAGGTGAGGCCTGGGGGCTGCATAAATATAGTTCTGAGCCTTGAGCTTGCTGCAAACTCATTATGTTTCCCTTTAATAGCACATTTCATATGTGCCCAATGCTTTAGTAGTTCAAATCATCCAATCTACTTCAATTTCCACCCATAATGCAGTGGTTCCTAAACTTGTCTTTGTAGCCCAGCTTCTTGTTTCATCCTTACAGCCTTTTATTTGAATAGCTACTTGACATATCTGCCTGTCCCGAGGGTACCTCAAACGTACCTTATCTTAAACTAAATGCATTATCCTTTCTCACCCTAAACCTGCACATCTTCCTATTTTTTCCTTTCTTGGTGAAAGTCTAAAACATTTACTCACTGGGCTTCCTTGAGCAAGAGAGGGATACTGTCTGAACAAGTTTGAATCATTTTTCACTGTTGCCATCCTGTCTTAGTTTTCAGGTGAAAGGAATTCAACACCCAGAGTCTTGGCTAGCAGGCCCTGTTGTTTTGCTCTATCTTTGTGTTAGAAGCAATTTCTTATGAACTATACCTACTGAGAATCATACATTTTTGGAAAGAAGTCTTTTACATTGTGTATCACTGGTGGTTTCAACACATTTTCAGAGTAAGCTTTATGGTGGTAAGATGGGTTATCTGGGGGCAGGGCAACTGGAGGGGGGTTTAGGAGGCAGGGACTAGGAGTTTCCCAGGACTGAAGGGTTTCCTGGGATATGGCAGTTTTAGGATTAAAACCAGGTTGGTACCTGGAAAACTGGGACAGTTGGTCACCCTATGAAGAGATATTTTGTATACTGTGTAAAAATGGAGAGCAAGTCAATGAAAGTGATGTGTAGAAAATTGGTTGGTCATCATCAGGTCTTCTTGGCCATATTAAAACACAAGAATGACAGTACTAACTTTATATTAACTTGTTTATACTAAGATAATCAATGGATTTGTAATGCTGTACTGTATGAAATGGTTTTCATTAATAGAAGATACAGATTTGCAAAAGTATTTACTGTTAAATCCATGAGTATTAATTGTCTCTATTCAGACAATTAATACTGACAAGTAATACAAATCCATGGCCAATTGTCTATGTGTGTTTAAATAATTATCTGGTTTCATCTAAAACAGGGGTTCTTAACCTTTTTTTTCCATGGACTCCTTTGTCAGTCAGGTGAAAACCACAGACCCCTTACTAAGTCCACACTATACTGTTTGTTACTTAATAAATATATCACATCTGCACCAACATGTTCCCACAAGAATAATGTTTGTTTTTGAATTTCAATTCAAGCTCATGGATCCCTGGTTAACAACCCATGATATATAAGAATATACTACAGAGGGAGCAGCATATATTCAGCAAATGTGTAAGTTTTGGTTTGATTAAGTGCAAGAATGCAAAGGGACATTTGAAAATATTAACATTCCAAAGACACATTCAAGCAAATATTCCATTCACTCCAATGGGCGTTTGAATTACTTAAAAATAGTTGGCTTTTATGGTCAATTGGTTATAGCTATGTTACTGGTAATAATCCATAAATCTTAATGCATCATCTTTTAAGACCAGCAGGGACTATATTTTAAGGTAAAGAGAAGATGTAAGAATTTCTACATCTTGCCAATTTTGTTGTAATTGTTATTAATAAATTAGCAAGGAAGGAGTAGCAAAACGATGAATTGCTGGAATTCATTAAATTGAGGATAACTCTTTGTGCTTGAGCCAATTATTTCTAAGATAGAGTGCTGAGAGGCGGCAGTAACATCCAAAGCCAAGATACCATAAAAGTGGGGAGAATTCACCAGTGGGATATCATAGCAGTGGCAGTTGTCCAGGAATTATACTCCTAGTTAAAGGCTAACTGAAAATTAACTTGACCATTTCTCAGAAATCTCACTTTATATCTTAGTGGTTGAGTGTAGAGACAGGTTGCTTGGGTTTGCATCACTTGTGGGACCTTGTGAAAATTCATTATCCCTTTCCATCCTTGATTTTTTTCCATCTGACAAATTAGAATGTTAAAGGAGCTACCTCTTGAGTTGTTGGTTGAGAATTAATGTAAGGAGAGTGCCTGAAAGTGTTAATTGATAGTTACTTATACATTATATATTATTATATACTAATTTTAACATGCATTTAACATATTATATAACAATATATTCATATATTATATACTAAATGTTAAAAACTGGCAAATAAACTAATATATGCTAGTTATTATTAAATAGAGTTTGGAAATATCAGTAATGGAATCTACAATAGAATGAAATAATAATCTATTGTTACCTTAGAATAATGGACAATGTTTTTTGTCATTACTTTGTCCTTACTGTGAGCATGCCTTGAATTTGATGGTTTGAAGACTTACAGATTACGAAAATGGTCCAAATGTCTAAGTAATGATTAAAAAGACAGAAACTTGGACAAACATCATTAGTTGGGAAACAATCTACTAGTAAATACAAGCATTGAGTTCTGGCTGGTAGATCCTATCGGGAAGGTTTACTGTTAGCGTCAAGGTCCTGTGTCTTTTTGAGAGCTCTCACACTGGGAAACTCTGGGATGGCCTTGCACTATGTTTGAAAGTGCAAGGTCTTTGGAATTTGCACACTCGTGGTGAAATGTAAGCAGTTCTGCAAAAGATTTAAAGGCAGGAATAAATTAGAGACTTCATTTTAAACCAACAACTGATTATTGTTTGTAATGGAAGTCTAACCATGACCCTGAGTCACCAATTTACCATGACCCTGAGTCACCAATTTACCAGTAGTCTTTTTACCATGGAAGCAATAGTAGGAGATTGAGTGGTTTGAAATAAATGATACACTGATTGGATTTCAGGTAAATATAAGAAATCCTGATGAGGGAAGAGCTTGGGTATGTGTTCAAGGACAAGACAAAGAACGAGTAGATTTGATGAAGAAGGCTGACCCAGGCCGGTGGGGTTACCTGTTTCCAGAGCAGGAGAAAGGAAAACAGGAGTGCCAGGCTTGCAGTAGGTGTTTGTTGAATGCATGAATGGAGAACAGATGCAGATGGGGATTAGTTCAGGGCAATACCTGGATTTGCATGGACTCTCTTTCTTATTTGCAGCATTTGCCTGAGGAAGGGAACCTGAGTTGGGAGAGATCTCAAATCCAAGAGTCTCAGCCTGAATGGATGGACGGGGACAAGCGCACCTAACGGAACACACGGGCCTCCACCCCAACAGGGTCTCCACTATTGTCAATAATTACAAGTTGCATTTCCTGATTGGTGGCTCCTGGGGGAGGGTGGGGAGGGGGGATTGTTCCCTGCCGATAAAGTTTAATGTCAAGTGTAGACTGATTTGCTTTACCTCCAGGCCCTTTTTTCTCAACTTAGAGATGGCGACTGTTTTTCTGTCAGACATAAGCTTCACTTAATGACTGTGTAGTTTATTACCCAGTAGGTCATATCCTGTATATTTTAAGAACAAACACCTCAGAGACTGTGACTTGGTGGAAGGAGATGACATGTGTCACTGCTGTTATTTTCACTACAGCCTGGTGGAAAAACTAATTACCTTTTCATCTGGGCAAACTCAGAGGTCAGTTTACCACTAGTATATCACTACATGACAGGGAACATGGGTAATTAGGTGGGATGTGTAACCTGGATATACCATGGATCTCATTACATCTTATTTAGAAAGGCTATAATTTGATTGGTGGAAAATTAAGGCATCTTCTCATGGGTCATTTTATCTTTCTGCAATAATAATTCTTGGCTTGATTAAAAATTGATCCAGTGTCTCCAAGTGAATTTATTATTGCTGCAATCTATCACCCCCAGACAGATAATCTGGTTCCCATCTTTATCTGATTTGAAAAATCTGTCACTTATTATGTGTTGTTTTTTTCAATCATTTAAATTGATAGCATTCCAGGCAGGCGTTTGCAAGCCTAGGTTTCTTGGAGAAAAGCTGGCAGAGAGTGCGAGTGCATCCTTTTATGGTAAAGGATTGGATAATCTGTCAATTTTAATAAATTGATTTTGAATTGGTCTATGGCAACATTTTCGCTATTAAAAATA
>PVKH010046218.1:0-10421 GCA_004027955.1 Chaetophractus vellerosus
GTTAATAACCCAGAGACTCCCCTGGGGCGCCTCCTAGTTCTTCTAGAGGCAGGAGTGAAGTGAAGGCTTGGATCAGCCCATCAGATAAAGAGCTGGCCACTGAATTGCTGGCTGAGGGCAAGGTGAGCCATGAAATGGGTAGTGGACAAAGGTAGTTATAAAAGCCGACTGTTCCCGTGGCTTGTCACAGGACTGAGGGCTGTAACAGCTTCTGCCTCGTCACATTTACATTGGTATGTATTAGCCAATTTTCCATTCTCTCCCCTCCTTTTTGCTTCTGTTTATGTGAGGTGGGAACTGTAATTTAGCTCTGAGGTTTCAGGATGTCAGGAGGGGTTGTGACTGCACTGGGAAAGCATGACCACCGTCAGGGGAGCAGTGGGGTTTGGGTCTTTCCTCTGGGGAGACGGTGAGTGTGGTATTTGTACGGGGGGTGGCTGCGCAATGTTAGGTGGGCACAGGCTGCTGCCATGCTGCTCTTTGGACTTCGTGTGTGTAAATACGTGCTGCGGAGGTTGAGGAGTCACGGGTTTGGACGGAGATAAAGCGGTGGTTTGACCCTCAACCCCTAGTTCATCCATTTTTGCTATTTGGAGATTTAAAAAGCTAAACTCCACACTTCTCAGACTCTCTTGCTGCTGGGATTCTGGAAGTAAATTAGGTTTGCCAATCAGATGCACCTGCATGAGCCGAGAGAGGGTGAGGACACCCTCTCTCGGCCACGGTGTGGGCAGACACGCACGCTGCAGTGGTGAGGGCACGTGCAGTGGGCGGACGTCCTAACCCTGGCTCCGACCAGTTCACAGGCGAGCAGGGCTGTGAGGGCGGCCGCTCTGGGGGCGGTGGCAGCCACCATCTCCTAATCCTGGACCACATCAACAGAGGATGGGCGGGAAGCCAAAGTTCCAGTGGTTTACCCCGACCCACACACCACCGTCACCTCCACTTCCTTTATAGAAAACGGGCTTCTATACTAAGTCCTGTGCTGATTGAAATACCTTGAGAATTTCTAAACCCCAGTTGATATGTGACCCTAGAAAAGCACTTGCACTTGCACATGACAAACACGAAAAAGGATGCTCACTACAGCACTATTTGTAATAGTTTCCAAATAACAACAATGGAAATGTCTAAAAGTAGGGAAATGTTTGAATAAATTATGGTACAAATACACTATGGGATGCAGCAGTTACAAAGAATGAAGTTAAAATTATGCTGACATGGGAGACATATGCTGACATATTGGCCAGTTAAAAGGAAAAGGAAATTACATAGTAACTTGTGATGTACTAAAATATTTATGCTAAATATCACATATACAATATGTATTTATTTATAGTATTTATCTCATGCATAGCCATATACTTGGAGGGCTATATACCAAATTCATAACAACAACACCTTTGGAAAGAACTGACACTGTAGTTGGTGATAAAGAAAGAATTTAGTTTTACTAATAAATGACTGAAATTTTACAATTAGAATATGTCCCTAAATCACCTGATAATTTAAAAATAATAATAATTATTAATATGGTTGTTGAAAAATAATGCAGTTATAAAATTTTTAAAGTAAAAGGTGCATAATATTAAAAAATAACCTGGACCTGCTTAAACAAAATCGAGGAGGGGTTTAGAGAAAGAGGGTATGTCAAACATTTTAATTTCTATCTTCTTTGGGTAGGAGGGAGAGATAAAGTGGGGAGAATACCTGTATGTCATTTTGTTCTTTAGAATGATAGAGAAATGTAAGCTTAAATATATTCTTAATATAAAGGTAGCCAGCAGTAGAATAGAAATTGGACATGTAACTTTCAAATCACTAGAGAAAAAGGAGCAAAGAAAACTTGATCAATTCAATGAAAGTTGACAAGAAGAAAAAGAGAAGCTAGAGAAATTATTTCCTAGGAAACTGTAACATACCAAAATTGACTCCAAAAGCACAGCAAATTTGCATAGCATAATAACCAGGAAAAAGACTGAAAATGTTTAAATAATAGTAATCAGGAAAAGAAAAGGCAATATCCCTACATAGTTTATGGACAAGGTTTCTCTATTCATTGGAGGTTTGATAAAACCCTGAGTTAACTGTAAAACTACAGAAGAGAGAAAAAATCAAAATGTCATCCAGTTAATTTTATGAGGTTAACATTGTCCTAAAGTTTAAAATAAACAAGAATAACATAAAAGACATCAACAGCTAAAGATCAATAGTGTTTATAAATATACTGTAAAAATTTTATTATATAAAATATTATCACATTAAACCCAATGTTTTATTAATTCCAAAGTAGAATTATTTCCAAGGCTTCATTAATGGATCACATTAAAAAATCTATTTATGTAATTCGTTACTCAAATGGGTTAAATGAGAAAAACCATATGAATATCTTGATAATTGCCAAAAAGATATCTGATAAAATTCAATATCCAATCCTGGGGGAAAAAATTCTTAGCAAACTAGTGAACGGAAGGATATTGTCTTACCATGATCAAGAGTATCAATGAAAAATAAACAGTAAATGTTTTCCCTAAAAGTAAAACATTGGGGGCATTCCCACCAAGGTCAATCTCACAACTATTTGTGGTATCACTCTGGAAATACCAGTTATAAGAAAAGAAAAGAAATAAAGTACAAATTTTGAACATGAAGAAACAAAAGGAAAATGTTTGCAGATATATAATATGGTGTTTGAAAATAAGGAAAACAACTAAAAACATAAAAGGACTGAAAAAAGATGAGAGGTTGACCTAGTACAAAGACATAAAATAAATTTATAAATGTCAATAGGTCTCTTATAAGCCAGCAAAAAAAAAAAAGAAAGAAAGAAACCAAAATGCAAACAATCTCATTCACAATAGTGTAAAATATTACAAATGCCTAAAGATTAAATGTTCACAATACTTTTGAAAAAAAAAAACAACACTTTCCTGGAAAAAGTAAAAGAAAACTAGAATAAATGCAGATAGATTTCCTGAATGGGAGGATTCAATCTTGAAAACATTCAACTCTTTCCTAAATTAGTCTATGAATTTATTTTCAGCACATAGTTGCTTTCTTTTTAAAATATTATTCTAGGGGCCGGCTGTAGCCCAGTGGATAGGGCGCCGGTACACCACATGGGAGGCCCCGGGTTCCATTCCCGGGGACCTCTCCAAGCGGGCATACCACCTGAGAAGGCAGAGCCACCGTGGGTGGGGCAGAACCACCATGGGCAGGGCAAAAAGCTGCCATGGGCAGGGCAAAGCCACCACAGGCAGGGCGAGCCACCTGCAAATGGAGCAAAGCCGCCTGCGAACGGAGCAAAAGCCGCCCGGGAATGGAAGCAGAGCCGCCCACAAGCGGGGCAAGCCGCCTGCGCAGTGAGCTGACTTGCGCATCGCCGCAGCGGGGGGAGACAAAGCAGACATAGAAGAACACAAAAAATGAACACACAGCAAGAGCAAGCAGAAAGGGGAGGGATATGTAACAACAACAACAAAAATATATTATTCTAAAGCAACCACACAATTATAGTAAAGTTGAAATATGATAAAAACACTTTCTTTTTTCTGAATTATTTGAGAGTTAAAACATTCTCATGTCTCCCCATCAAGCAAAACTTAAGTATATATTTCCTACAAATAAACACATTCTACATAATCATAATACAGGCTTCAATATCAGGAAATTAATATTCCTATATCACTTCCATTTAATTGTCAGACACTATTCAAGTTTCATCGATTGCCCCAGTGATCTTTGATAGCAAAAATATCTAGTTCAGAATCAGGCATAGTATTTCTCATGCTTCTTTAGGCTCTGTTTTCCATTGACTTTCATGACCTTGGATAACTTTGAAGGCTCCAGGCCAGCTCTTCGGTAGAAGGTCCCTCAATTTGAACTTCTCTGATGTTCCCTCACGATTGAATTATTTGGCAGGAATATCACAGAAGTTATGCTGTATTCTTTTCCTTGTACCCTAGTGGGTGGTACATGAGTTCAATTTGACCCATCACTGAAAGTGTTTACTTTGATCACTTTGCCCAAGAGGCTTCTCATCTGTAAATTTTGTCTTTTCTATTTTATAATTAATAAGCATTTTTTGTGAAGAAATTTTTGAAACTTTGTAAATAGCCCACATCTTATCACATTTTCTATCACATTATTAATTAATAAATATCTATTTCCTTTTTTCAATAGGTTATAATCCATTGCTGTCATTTATCTTAATGTTCAAATTCTCCCTAATGTGGCGAGTGGGAAATTGTTTAAAGCTGATTTCTGTGTCCTTTTGGCATTTTTCCATCTTTTTTTTTTTTTAGTTCTTCCTTATTTTTTTGGCTAAACAAGATATCTCAGCTCATCTTGTATTTTACTGCCCCAGCCCTAGAAGCAGCCATTTCTCTAAGGATTTCTGGTTCCTTTGAGTGGAGAAAGGTATGTAGAAGCCATGAGCTAGGCAGTGGGTGTGCCCACTGCTGCTGGGACATCACTGTCCCTAAGTGCCGTCAGGGGACAACGCTGGGGAGTATATGCTTGTGCATATTTTCACATGCACAGTTTCACTCATTTATTTCTATAGCTAGCTAGATATCTGAAGTACATGAGTTTACACCAATATCTCAAATTCCAACCGAACACTACATAATGCATTAACATTTGCTCCCTTTCCATGTTTGAAACTTCGTCGACAGTGAGGAATCTTACTGCCATTATCCTAAATATGTTTACTTCTTTGATCAACTCATTTGTGTGTAAGCTGTCTCCCATCATTGTTCTCTGCACGGACATTCTCCTTTCTCTTCTTGATCTCCAACTTGCCATTCTGCACACACATGCACACACACATGCATGAACACATACACACATGGATGTTGTCAGCCCACTCAATAATATCCTTGATCTCCACACCCTCCCATGCTTTGGTTGTCCTCCCACCCTACCTGGGCTCAGATGCCCAATGTCAAGAGCGGCTCTCCATGGTTTCCCTCTTCCTCCTTCTGGGACTCCAACACCTCCACACACACACCAATTTCCCCTTGATAGGAACACCCTCCTCACCCTAACACCCTTGGCAGGAGTCTACAAATGTAATGCAATCCCAAACAAAACTATTTTAGGACTTTGCAATATGAGGCTAAAATTCAACTTGAAAAACACATGTGAGAGGAGCCAAGATGCTTCAAAAAGAAGATTCAAAAGATTTGCTTTATCATATGTTGCAACATATTGTAAAACCACAGAAATTAAAACAGTTTGATTCTGACTCAGGAATAGACAAATCTGTGGGGAAAAAATGAGAGATTAGCAAAACAGATTGAAGAATATTGTGGTATTGGCAGTCAGCATAGAAGTAATGAGTTAGTTTAACAATGGTATTTGGAGAAAAGCATTAATTAGCTTTTGATATTATGCTATACACAAAAGTTTAAGTGTGAAAAACAAAATTATAAGGTAATATTGATTCATAATATTCTAATTCTGGGCTGGGGAATACCTTGCTGTACATAGTGAAGGAAGATTAATAACTTATACAATATCCAGTGTAGTAAAAAACAAAGAAAGGCAGCTCCAGCCCACACTGTGCTTTCTTCCTATGTGGAACAGGCCTTTGGGTAAATGATTGTGAACACCCCTTCAGCTCTAAAGTGATAATTCTCCATGTTTTAAGCATGTGATTTTGCTTATCTTAAATTGTATCCAGGTCTGCTGTCAACTCCTGGAAGGCAAGATTTCTATTTTAATTTCATGTTCCTTTTACCGTGTTATACATGCTGGGTCGATTAAATAGCATGATTTCATGTCTGTGGCCAGACAAAAGCTGTGAATTTGAGCATTTCCATATCGTCCTGTAATGTTTTGAGTGCAACACGTTCCCATTCTCAAGTGCATTCTCTGCAGTTCTCAGATGTGAAAGGTATTGACCTCCCTCCTTTTATTTTATTTTATTTTTTTGTTACATATCCCCCCTTTCTGCTTGCTCTTGCTGTGTGTTCATTTTTTGTGTTCTTCGATGTCTGCTTTTTGTCTCCCCCCATTGCGGGGACGCACCAAGTCGGCCCACTGCATAGGCGGCTTGCCCTGGTCGTGGGCGGCTTTGTTTCGTTTCACTGGCGGCTCAGCTCCGTTTTTCACGGGCAGCTCGGCTTCGTTCGCGGGTGACTTGCCCTGCCCGTGGCAGCTTTTTTGCCCTGCCCATGGCGGCTTTTTTGCCCCGCTCACAGTGGCTTACCCCCCCCAAGGCAGTCTGCCCGCTTGGAGAGGTCCCCAGGAACCAAACCCGGGGCCTCCCATGTGGTGTACCAGTGCCCTATCCACTGGGCTACAGCCGGTCCCTCCCTTCTTTTAATTAGGAATATGATTCATGAACCCTGCAACCCCACTCTTCCCACTGTTGGTCTCATCCTTTAGAATGTGCCTGTCTCAGTACCTACGGTCCTTGCTCAGTCTTTTAACTCAGTGAATCGCAGCCTGATCCCAGAGTTACCTATTATTCCCAGACTCCGTCATTATCCCTGCAATGTGGCCCCCGAAGTACTTTTCTCACTTTACCAGGTGGAAAATTCTACTTAGGTGACCTATTATAATTGCCAGTGTGTGGTGTATTTTCACATACAATACGGAAACTGTCACCTGCTTTAAAGAGAGCTATAATATTTTTAGGTGAAAGCAGTAAAAGTAAGAAAAAATTAGTGTTTTATTGTATTCAGGAGATTATGTGTTAATATGCCTTTTACACCTACCAGGCTGACATGCTGTCATTACCTCTAGCTTTTCTTTGATTCTCTTTCTATGTGCTATTATTTTAGATGCATTTCTATGTTATTATTCCTTCTTATCTCTTCATTTCACTGCCCAGTAAAGCTTCTTAGAATATATCATATTTTACTACAATTTTTGTCAAAAGAAAGGATATTGCTTTGTGCCAAAATGGATCTACTCCCAGACCAATGGATTACCTGTTAGTTTTATGCCATCTTTGCTGAGCTAAAATTTTACCATTGAGTTTTATTCATTATATATTATGGTAAAGTTTTCATGAACAAAGGAATTTAAATAAACATTTAAATCCAAAGATCTATTATAATTTAACTCTAGAAAAGAAAGCAAGAGCAGAATCATGCACAGACTGAGAAATGGCAGCCCACGAGCTGAATCAAACATGCAGATGTGCTTTGTTAGGCATGCAAAGTGGTTTTAAAACAGAATATGACTTAGTTTTAACATTTTAAAATTGGGAGAGTTCACCAAAACAAATCCTTATTTCTCTCTCTTTGGGGAGAAATCAGAAATGTTGTCTAGCTGTTCTGAACCCACCTTCCTTCATGGTAACAATTGGCCAGAACTGAGTAGAGATAACTTCTCTATGTTGGATGGGGTTTATTTAGAATGGGGCGTGTGTTCTCCCATTCACCACCTTTCTTTGTGTCTGACCCTGCACACTTCATTCATGTATGTTATCCATCTCACTTCTGCAGAACTTGGAGTTTGAGACCCATAGTATACTTCTTTTATTTTCTTCTCTGTAAAACATTTTCACTCATCTTTGCTTATCTTTTTTTTTTTTCCTATCTTTACTTACCTTCTTAATATTTCTAAAAATATCAAGGAGACTAAGAGAGAGACTAAGAGAGAGAAATACAGAGAGACAGAGACAAGGAAAGAGGGTATGGATTGCAGGCTGGTCCTTAGGTGCCATCTTGATGGACTGTGGAGCAGCATTCAGGACAGGGGATGCAGACTGACTCAGAATCTCCAGACTCCTCCCAACTGAGCCTGTGTGGTTGAAAGAGTTCTTCATCTATTCTGGATACAAGTTTCTTAGCAGAGATAGAATTTACAAATATGTTCTCCCATTCTGTGGGTAGTCTTTTCATTTTCTCATTAGTGTTCTTTAAAGCACAAAAGTTTTTAATTTTGTTGAAGATCATTGTATCTATTTTTTCTTTGTTGCTTGTATTTTTGATGTCATATCTAAAAAGCCAGTGTTTAATCCAAGGTTATGAAAAGTTATTCCTATGCTTTCTGCTAAAAGTTTTATAGTTTTAGCCCTTATATCTAGGTCTATGACCCACTTTGAGTTAATTTTTGTGTAAGGTTTGAAGTAGGAGTCCAAGTTTTGCCCGTGGATATCCAGTTGCCCCAGCACCATTTGTAGAAAACACTAATTTACTCCAGTGAATTGTCTTGGCACCCTTGTTGAGAACCAACTGACCATGAATGCAAGGATTTGTTAATGAATACTCAACTCTATTCCATTGATCTATATTTCTTTCCTTATGTCAGTACCACATTGTCTTGATTACAGTAGTTTTATAGTACGTTTCAAAATCATGAAGTGTGAGTCTTCCAACTTTGTTCTTTTTCTCAAGATTGTTTTGGCTTTTCTATAGGATGCCTTGCATATCCATAGGGTCAACTTGTTAATTTCTAGAAAAAGGAAGCTGGAATTTTGATCAGGATTGCACTGAATCTGTAGAACAATTGAGGGAATATTGCAATCTTAATATTAAGTCTTGGGAAGCGGATGTGGCTCAAGCGATTGAGCTCTAACCTACCACATGGGAGGTCCTTGGTTTGGTTCCCCGTGCCTCCTAAAGAAGACGAGCAAGACAGCGTGCTGGTGCAACCAGCTGGCATGAAAGCTAATTTAACAAGATGATGCATCAGGGAGACACAAAGAGGAAACACAATGAGAGACACAACAAAGCAGGGACTGGAGGTGGCTCAGGCAATTGAGCACTTCTCTCCCACAGGGGAGATCCCAGGTTTGGTTCCCGGTGCCTCTTAAAGACAAGAGGCGCACACAGCGAAGGGGTGCAGCACACAGAGAGTGCAAACAAGGGGTGAGGGAGAAATAAACAAATAAAATAAATCTTTAAAAATATATTAAGTCTTTCCATTTATTTAGGTCTTCTTTAATTCATTTCAATAATTTTTTTGTGGTTTTCAGTGCACCTATCTTGTTCTTCTTTTGTTAATTTTTTTCTTAAGTATTCTATTTTTTGTTAATGATATTGTCTTCTTAACTCATTTTCAGACCACTCATTGCTAGTGAATAGAAATGCAATTGATTTTTTATATTATTCTTGTATCCTGCAAGCTTGCTGAACTTGTATATCAGTTCTAATAGTTTTTATTTATAGATTCCTTAGGATTTTTCTATATATAAAACAAGCTCATTTTATCTAGAAACAGAGATTGTTTTACCTCTTTCTTTCTAATCATGGTGCCTTTTATTTCTTTTTCCTGCCTAATTGCAGTGACTAGAACCTATGATACAATGTTAAGTCAAGTGGTGAGAATAGAGATCCTTGACTTGTTCTTGATCTTAAGGTGAAAGCCTTAAGTTTTTAACCATTAAGTATGAAGTTAACTTTATGTTTCTCACAAATGCTTTTTATCAGGTTGGGGAGGTTCCCTTCTCTCTCTAGTTTGTTTTGTGATTTTATCATGATATTGTTGAATGTTGTCAAATGTTTTTCTGTATTTATTGAAATTAAAATGTGATTTTGGTCTTTTGGAATTTTTATCAGGATTGCATTAACTTCATATATCAATTTAAGTAGAATTGACATCTTAATGATAGTCTTCCCATCCATGAACACAAAATGTTCTTCCATTTGTTTAGGTCTTCTTTGACTTCTTTTAACAATGCATTGTAGTTTTCTGAATCTCCTTAATTTTTGAAAGTTAGTTTTGTTGGATATAGAATTCTTACATTTTCTTTTAGTACTTGAATGTTTTCCCACTGGCTCTGCCTGCTTTAATTTCTAATGAGAACTCAGCTGTTAAATCTTAGTGATGATCCCTTTATGTAATGGATCTGCCAGGCTGCTGGTTTTCGTAGCTACCTTGATTGGTTGCAAGGCTATTGGATTTGAGGTTTACTGTGGAAGACGAAACAGGCCATATTAAAACAATACAAAGATCATTGCTTTTACTAAGGTTCAGCTGTTTTTCTTGAATAAATGCTACTTGAACTGTTGTAAGCTTTTGGTTCATTTCCAGAGTTCTAGAAACTCTGGATTTTGACAGTTTTGGCAGTGATTTCTTTGCTTTTATTGAGGAGCAGACTTTTGAAGGTCCTTACTCCACCCTTCCAGTAGTGCTTCTGCCTATTTCTTTTTAATTTGGTTTCTGTTTTATTGGTTCATAGGTTTTAAAATACTTTTTAATACCTTTCCTTTTTAATACATTCTTTTGTGTGTGTGTGTTTTTGTTCTTTTTTTTTTTAAAGATTTATTTATTTTATTACATATCTCCCCTTCCCCCCGCTGCGGCGATGCGCCGAGAGTGGTCACTGTGCAGGCGCGGCTTTCCCCGCTTGTGGGCGGTCTCTGCGTCTGTTCACAGCCGGCACTTGCTTCAGTTCGCGGGTGGCTGGCTGCGCTCCATCCGCGGGCGACCTGCCCTGCCCGTGGCGGCTCTTGCCCTGT
>PVKH010046219.1:0-10417 GCA_004027955.1 Chaetophractus vellerosus
CTTTTCTCACTCCCCTCCACCCACCCCCCGCCACCACCCAGCTGGACAGCTACAGCACTTTCTCAGGGGGTAAAGCTGATTTGGGCAAAATTCTGTCACTTTTCATCAGTTCTTTCATCTTCCCCTGTGCTTTGTAACCAATGGTCCATGGTCTGACCCTGTGGATCAGAATCACTTTCAGGCTTGTTGCTGGGTCTCATCTCATACAGATTCAATCAGAAACTCTGAAACCGGATCCCAGCAATCTGCATTTAAACACTGTCTTGTTCATTAAATTTTGAGAACCACTGTAACAGTCTCCGCTTCTCTATTCTTCCTACCTGCACACCCTTATTCCATGGCCTCTTCCACCTCACCACCATTCCCCTCCTCCCTGCCATCAAAAGGAAGCCAACGGGAATGCAAATGGAAGGACATGTACAGGAAGAAGACAGCCTGGCTTTCCCCTTCCTGTGTTGACCAAGACCTCTACCCTGACCGTGCTTTCAGTTTACTTGCTGACATCTTACTTGGATCCAGGGGCCCCTTTTAACTGAATTTGGCTTACTTGTCCAAGATGAATACTGGAGAAAACCAGGAACTCAAGACACTGAACCCAAATAAAGTTGCCCGGAGGGACCAAGGGAATTAGTTAGCTGAGGTTTGGCCTAGAATTGATTTTTTTTTTTTTTTTTTTTGCCAAACCCACCATCTACTAATAGGTCTCATACTAATAGATTTGCAAAGATGGAGATCTTAATCAATGCTAATCAAGAGGTACAAATAGCAAAGCCATTTGCCATCTACTACCTCCCGGGGTAGGGTTTGAATTGGAAATGATTATGCCGATGAAGCACTCAGAGACAATCCTCTGAACCATTCTTCCACTCACAAAATTTCTGTGGCACCAGTCCACGTGCAGCTCTGACAAGTGAGATATTTTAGTATGAGAACAAGCAGAGTTATTGTAATCTCCACTCTGAATTGAGGATAAAAGGAAAAGTGAAAGGGAGAGATAAAAAATGGAAGCAAGATGCAGAAATGCAGAAAAGCAGGACGGACATCTGATACCCAAAGAAAAGGAGCCAGGCACTCTTCCCAGGAATGAAGTCATCCAGGGCCAGTTTGTGAATTGAAATCACCACAGAACTCCTCAGCAACCATCGTAACCTGCTCTCACAGGATTCTTGAGGGATGAAGATGGAATGATATACGGCAATGGGCTTCATAAACTGTAAAGTGTTATCCACACAGGATGTCAGCTACCCTTTTGGGACCAAGAAGCTACTGCCTCTTTCCAACAGCCCAACCCAAAGACTTGGGACACCACAGGCCTAAAGGAAGCTTAAATAGCAAACGCCTTTCTATCAATGGATGCACTTCTGAAGTCCCTCTCATCAGATTACTTAGGGACTTTAATGAGGGTGCTATTTTAGCAAGAAACTGAAAACAAGAAGAGACTATGTTTCAAATGTACTTCTGCATATTTGTTGTAAGACCAGCAGGGCCTATGAAGCTCCCTGCCTCTGCTTTGTCAGCATGAAAGATTTGCTGCCACAGGCACTCCTTCTCCTCCGTCTGAGATGAGAAGTTTACCCCACCCCTTAATGAAAAGTCTTCCTTCTGTTCTCATTTCTGACTCAGGCCCCTTGGGCTCCCCCTAACAAGCAGCCCTCACTGCAAGAGGCGCTTGCCACCAGGATCTGGCCACCAGGGGGAGCCAGAGAGCAGCAAGGGCCAAACCACAAAACGACAATTCACGGGGCATTCCTACCCCCTCCTCCAGGGCTCACTCTATAACATCGCTGATCCACGGAAAGGAACATCACACCTTCATTTATATGGTGTCTCAGTAACTTCTTACTTTCTTCTTTATCAAGTTTGGATGGAAAACAAAACAATTAATTTAAAAAGCAGCACACAGAACCTAAACATTATTTATGTCTCTAATTATCTCATTCTAGTGAGTATTTTAATCCCTGTCTGGTCAGGACATTAATTATCTTCATAACTACAGCAAAAGTTAAATAATAAGCACCCAAGGCTACAGCACTACTGTAATGTGCAAGCTTAAATGAACTTATAAATTTTATTAATGGATGCTTTATACAACTCCATATATTATAAATCAAACAAGAAACCTATTTCTATCTTTTAAGGGTATGGTGAAAAAGCTTTAACATTATTGAGGATAATTTTTATTAAGTTTAAAACTCCTTTTTTTCCGTAATGAGACTGTTATGAGGATAATTTAATCTAGTTTGTCATGAGGCACCCCAGCTTGTTAAATAAGTTAATAAATGACTGTGCATTAATCAAAGTGACAAAGCTATGAAGAGCTGGGGATGGGAGACAATTCTGGTGATAGTATTAATTAGTATTTAATTAGAAACTTAGGGCCCATAAATAAAAAAAATCATGGTAGAGACATTTATGCAAATTGCTTGGAGACTGCAGTGGAGTTCGCCTTGCTTTAAAGAAACATCATTTTTTTTCTAGCATACTGTACACAACAGCACAGTGGCCACATCACGTGGCCTAAATGAGCTCTTCTTTTGTTTCCAATTTGTTCCAATTACAGGCCTGTAAATTCAAATCATTCTTTTGACTGTCTTGATTGAAATGTAGAGTTTCCATAATTTTACAGGGAGGTTTTTTTTTTTTTTGATGAAAAAGGAGAAATGCTTTAAAGAAATAAAGAAAGAGCTTCAGGGCTTCAGGTTCCTTTTCTGCTGTTTTAATTAAGATGTGTACCACCATTTTTGAAGAACAATTGTGGATTCCATTTGGTACACAAACAATGCCTCCTTTTCTTTTTTTTTTAATCCTGGTGAGCTGTAACTGGGGTTTGTTATGTGATATTATACTGAAGACTGCATAGCCTCAACTACCATCATTTTTATGATAATCACGGCACTTTTACCTTTTTTCTCAACAATATGCTTTGATAAATGGGAAATTTTTGATGGCCCAAAAAAGATTTGGTTCTGAACTTCACTGCTTTCCAATGGAACATGTCCCCCTTTTCTGACTTTATTATTTGTTGCATTTATTCAAGAAAGGTTATCCACGGTAAAACTGCTTTTTCTATTCAACAGTCTATCTCTGTCATGGTTCATTTATGTATGAGCATGACGGACTGAAACCCGTATTATCTACAGCTGACAAGTGTCAGGCCGACAGTTCAATCAGCGCCTTGCTTAAGATGATGCCCAGGGCCCTGTGTTTGAAGTAGGACAATAAAGCCAGGCAACACAATCAGGGTTAAACTGATCCAATTCCCTGTATATAAAGGGGATTCTGCCTAATAACACAGTGCGGGTTTTTTTTTTTTTTTCCCTCTCCAAATACATTAGTCCTTAAACAGTGACTTGGCCCTTAAGAAAATCTGTGACTGACATGAAAATGCTGAAGTTTTAACGTGGTTGGTTTATCTATAACCTCATGGGGCTGCCTCTTTGTGCAGACTGGTTTTGTTAAAGTCAGAAAATATAATGTATTCAGTGTCTGATCATTTTTAGAGAGTTATTTGAATGGGATTTTAAGTCAGACATCCTGATGTTGACACAGGGATCATTTTCTTGTCCTTTTGTTTTACATTTGTGGAACAGATCATTTGCATCGGCTAATAAAATTAAATCTCTGAAATGCACACAAAAGCGAGCTCCCTTCAACAACACTCCTCAATTCCCTCTGCCAACCTGGCAAGCAGAGCTGCTGGGTGTG
Source organism: Chaetophractus vellerosus (assembly GCA_004027955.1). NCBI lineage: Eukaryota > Metazoa > Chordata > Mammalia > Cingulata > Chlamyphoridae > Chaetophractus > Chaetophractus vellerosus. The sequence continues at coordinate 3,706 of PVKH010046219.1, forward strand.
TTTCTTTATTTTAGGTCTCTCTAGAACACAACTATAACACAAACATACCTGCAAAATTAGTGCTCCTTTAGCCTGGGTGATAATTAGACTCAAATACATATTAAAGCATTTCACAACAAATCCTGACAATAAGCAGCAGAGCTGAAGTCGATCAAATGCTAATAACCTGCTGTCCACTCCTCGGAGGGCAGGGCTGCCGCTGCCCTTGCTCTTCCCCAGCCTTCAAACCACTGCAGACGATGGTGGGGAAAGGAAGCCAGAGCACTAAACACCTTTAAACCGGGAGGAAGCCAAAGACCCCTTCAAGCCGTCACACAGAGAACAGTAAATCCAACCTTCGCACTTGTGGCCTCCAAGGTCGCAGAGCAAGGACAGCCACCAACAGCAGCAACGACAAGACGGCTTCAGTTCTGTGTTTCCCTTTTTCCGGCTTTGCTCTGCGGGGCCCAGCTAGCTTAGAAGGATCTGATACCAAACAGGATCCAGAAAGAAGGGAATGAGTCATGGTGCCCGGAGCTGCCGAACTTGGCTTGTATCACCTCCCTGCTTGGACAATTCTGGAAGTTCTAATGAACAGATTCTCTGTGCTGGTAGTCCTCCATCCACTTGCCTGCGTTCTCTGCGCTGCCCGGGCGCTGCAGACCCCACCACCCCGGCTCCTTTGGCGGCTGGCTTCCAGTTGGGCCGGTGACCACCAGAGGCACTGGCCAGTGGTCAATCAGAAGGCAGGAGGAGAGTGGCCAGGGCACGTCAATTGCTCGCCTCCAGCACTCCTGCTTCCATCAAGTGACTTCTCCTCCAGGGCTCCAGCTGTCTCAGCCCGTGACTCATAACTCAGCTTCTTCCCCTTGGCCTCTCAGTCCTTGGGGAGAAGCAGCTTTGTGCTGTTGCTGATCTCTGGGTGCCTCCGTGTCTGCCTCTTGTTTATTCACCTAACCCTGCCTATACTTCTGAATGTAACCCCTTCTTTAGAGCCTTTCTGTTGGAACCATCTCAGGTGAACTCTGTTTCCTGCTGGGACCTGTGCATTATGTTCAGTTCCTTAGATTCCCAACTGGTCTTCCTGCTTCTTGCCCTGTGGTGCTTCACATAATTTGGAATCCCACAAAGAATCCGAGGAAAGAAAGCTCAGAAAAATTCACTTACACACTGTTGGAGATTGAATCCTGCCCCCCACAAAAGGCATGCTCAGGTCCAACCCCTGGTCCTGTTCGTGTGAACTCATTTGTCAGTAGGACCTTTGAAGATGTTCTTAGTTACGGTGCCCAAACCGAATGAGGGTGGGCCTTAATCCAATAGGGATGAAGTCCTTATAAGCAAAGGAAATTGGATATGGAAGGAAAAGCCGCAGGGAGTTGCCAGAAGCTGGAAGTCAATGGAACCCAGAAGAAAAAGGAAAAGACATTACCGTGTGCATTGCCATGTGATGGAAAAGCCAAGGAACCCAAGAGTCCCAGCCAGCCAGAAGAAATCAACCCTTCCAGCCTCTGAAACAATGAGTCAATAAATTCCTGTTGTTAAGCCAACCCATTGCATGATATTATTTTAGCTGTCGAGAATCTAAAACACACATACACATATGCCCCAAATTTTGCATACATTTGTACGGCATTTACAGACTCATGAAGGCCATCTACAAATCCTCTGAAAGGGTCCATATGTTGGGTATTGAAATGATATTAATGATCTTGAATCCCAAAAACATTGTAAATGTGTTGGCCATAATTAGAACATAAACAAATTGAGAAAAACGTGCTTCTGTAACAAGTGATAACCAGGCATTTGTGCAACTGGCTTGATGCCTGCCAGAGGGACAATCCCTTGTTAAGGACATCTGTGATGAGACTTCTGAGGCTTAAGATCTCAGTGCAGATGCCACTAGTGTGAGCATCAGGTGGGGACAGAATGACACCAGCCACTCTGACTCCTGGCTCCAACGCTCCTGCTGTGCTGCAAGGCTCACTGCCACTCTGCAACGAGCACCTCCCGCCAACCAAGTCGGACCCTCCACTGACACCACGTTGGTCCAGCTCCCGAGACCTCCCATCAGCTGTACCCGCCTGCCTTCTGTCGGTATTCAGGCCAATGGATTTGAGAGACTCCAGCATCTTCCACCTTTAAATGTGTTTGGTGCCCTTGACCCAGTTATTTCATATTGATTGTGTTGGCCGCTTACGACTGAGCAAGCAAATAAATTGCATTAAGCATCCAAACTATAGTCGTGCTGAATCTGCTTTTGATTTCTGGTCACTTCTCAGGTCATTTTTTGACAATTTTATGGTGCTTACATGATACCACAAAATCTCTATCCCTTTTCTCAACCCCTGCTAAATGAATCTTCCTGAAACCCCCATTTCTTCCATTTGATCATATCGCTGGCCTTCTCAAAAACTTCTCATAATATCCTACAACCTCCACAAAGCATGAAGCCCAGACTCAGCACAGCATTTCAGGCTGAATCCGACAAGGTAATACATGGGGAAAAAAAAAGCTCAAGAAGAGGGAATCTAATAGCTGGGACCAGTTACAAAGGCGTTGGAAGAGGTGAAAGGGCAAATAAGATGGTAAGGCAAACCAAAGATCAACACCAGCAGGAAGCCAGTCCTCAGGGCTGGAGGGACAAAGGGAAGAGGTGATGTTCACAGAGCCCAGGAGCAGGGCTGCGCGGTGGAGTAAACATCATAGCAGGGGCTGCTGAGCAGAGGCTGGCACCCAAAGACAGAGTCACTGCCAGTGATGCTGCCCCAAGCAGAGAGAAAGAAAGGAGAACTATCCTGGCTTCTTTCCTCCTCCTGCTCCCCAATATTTCACAGACCAAGCTGCTCAGAAGTCAGCTGCGGTAGCCTCAGAATGCAGGGGTACAGAGCAGGAAGAAAGCAGGTGATGGATCTGAAGGCAAACAGGCAAATGACTCGTGCAAAAGCCCTCCGTGGCCTGGCCTCACCTGCCCGTGGAAGCCAAAGGGAACCTGGGTTGTGTGGAGAAGGTTCCTTCTTCTGATACGCACTGTGCACCGACTATGCCAGGCACCAGTTCCAGGAGGAAGGCTGGGGAATCAGCCCAAGAGGTGCAAATAAAGATTCAAGACTGAGGCTGGTGAATTGCTCAGGCATAGAAGTACTGAGGGCGGTTAATTAGAGCAGGAGATCATGAAGGCTTGGTCAGGCTGGCAGGGCAGCAATAACTCAGATTGGAGACAGGCAGGGCTTATTACGGGAGAGGCAGAGGAAAGGCAGAGAGAAACCTTGGTGGATTAATCAGAGACTAAGACCTGGAAGGGAATGTGATTGACAGATTTGGAAAGAACCGAAGAGAGCACCCCACCCAGGCTTTCTGCCCCCATCTTCAGGGGGCCAGATGTACTTAGGGCAGTGATTGTGTATTGGAATCACCTGGGGAGCTTTAAAACTAACCATGCCTGGGTCCCACTCAGTAGTGTGCTGGAGCCAATTCTTACCAGCTCACAAGAGGCTGTTATTAATTTTTTTAGGAATTTTGAAAGCCAGTTGTAAACTGCAGCCATTATTAAAAATGATATTGTTTAAATTTACAATTAAATGTCTTATTAAAAATAAAGGTAACAAATACTCAAAACTTATACTTCCTAACTATTCTGCTAGATGTTACGTTTATCTCTGCTCTTGAGGTTATTTACGTCTATTGTATCCATGTGGTAGAAATACTATATAATCATAGGTTACTATGCATCTCTTCCTAACTCCACATCCAAAGCTGTCAAACTGGTAGCTTGAAATCAGCCATGCTGGGTGCCCATACACAGAGGTTGGCGAGCACTGTAAATCAGGACTTGATTAATTGTCTTGTTGACTGTCTAGACCAGGAGTCAGCAAACTACAGTACACAGGCCAGTTCCAGCCCACAATTTGTTTAGTATGACCCACGAATTAAGAGTGTTTTTTACATTTTTAAAGAGTTGTACAAAGAGAGAGAGAGAAAAAAGAAGAAGAATATGTGAAAGAGACTGTGCCCACAAAGCCTAAAATATTTACTATCCAGCTTTTTACTGAAAAAACTTCGCCAACTCCTGGTCTAGAATTAAGAAAGTTATGGGGGAAAATATTAATAAAGCAGATTAAACTTAAAAGCATATCATGGGAAGCAGATGTGGCTCAAGCAATTGAGCTCCCTCCTACCACATGGGAAGTCCCAGGGTTCAGTTGCCAGTGCCTCTGGGAGAAAACCAGCAAGACAGTGAGCCGGTGCAATGGGCAGGCACGGCAAGCTGATTCAACAAGATGACGCAACAAGGAGACACAAAGAGGAAAGACATTGAGAGACACAACAAAGCAGGGAGCTGAGGTGGCTCAAGAAATTGAACACCTCTCTCCCACATGGGAAGTCCCAGGTTCTATTCCCAGTGCCTCCTAAAGAGAAGACAAGCAGACACAGAGAGCACACAGCAAATGGACACAGAACAGACAGCAAGCACAAAACAACAAGGGTGAGTGGGGAATAAATAAAATAAATCTAAAAAAAAAAAAAAGGATCATGTCTGTAACCATTACATTGTGAATAGCACAGAAAATTAAGAAATATTCTTCCAGGATTCTAAAACTATCTGACTAGCAAATTTTTTCTTTCATGGAGGGACAAGTGAAGTTCCAACATATGTCTTCATTGATTCACCTTCATCTTACTCATTAATGCAAATGAAAATATCAACCAATGTTCATGTTGGAACTGTACCCACTGGTTTATAACTGAATTCAGGCAGCAATCAATAATTCATTTTTATTCTGATTTTGTCAGATCCTGGTTGAATTGTAACCAGATGTTAGCTACAGACCCAAGAATTCAGCAAAAATCAAGGAAAGCATTATCTAAGAATCAACCAGCTAAAGAGCACTCCACAATAAAGAATATATATTTTATTGTTTGTAAATGGTACGCTACGTATCCTTCATGTCAATAAAATTTATAACAAATGTATGTATGTAGATGCATGCCTTGTTTTTCAGAGAGCTGATTACGAAAACTTTACCAGCACCCCACTTGCCCTATCACCAGAGATTCTGCCTTGACATCAGGATTTTTAAAACTTCCCCCAGGTTATTCCAATATGTAACCAAGGTTGAGAATCACTGGCTTGGAATAAAGGTAGAAGTATAGGGAACAGAAACCCCCTTTAAGATTTTGTTCTCTTTGATCAGAAAGGCCACTTGAGTCTGACCGAGGAGGCACTGGGAATGACTATGGGGGTGAAGAGGGGTGGCTCTAGGAACTGGACACACCTCGCCGGGTAGACCCTTTCCCAATTTCTCTGAACAAAATTTTCTTAGAGAAGTGTCCTCACAGTCTTCTAGACATGCCACTGTTATTTCATCTGAAAAAGTTACTCTCACTATAACTTCACAAAAGAGCCCCTTTCCTCTCCCACCTCCTACCTAAAGCTCACCCCTCTCTCACATTCCAGCTGAAATACTGCTCCTTCTAATAGGCTTTCCCCAGCTAGGACAGACTCTTTCATCCCCTGTTCCAGGATCCATGGATCCCTTGCTAACAAAAGCCTGTGGTATTAGAGACATGACAGTGTGCAGATAAGTACTCTGCCTCCAAGCCGCCTTCACAGCTGGGTGGGACCAGGTGGATAGGTTTTACCCAATAAGACCTACACTGTCGTCCGACGAGCGTTTGGGACAGAGCTTATGCTTTCCTGATAGCAGTGTGAGGAAGACACAGCTGGCACAGAGTCCTCCCTACTTCTGCAACAGAAGTACAAGAACAAGGCAGCCAGCCAATAGGCAAACAAAAGGAGGTGGGTCTTTGATCCACCACTGAGTCACAGCACCAGCCCCTGACTTCTTACTTTTGGAATTCTTGTTCTGTGAGAAAAACTTATTCCCTAATTGTTCAGGCCAGTGTTGGCTGGCTATCCCATAGCTGCAGCCAGTCACAATCCTCACAGACAACTAGCACACAAAGATTGCCCCTCCTGTAAGGAGGCAGGCCTGCAGGTTTGTCCAGCAGCACCCGTCTCAGCAGTCAGTCCACTGTGTGATTAGGTCACGTCCCAGGTATTTAATTATAAATCAGTTGTTTGAAATTTCAAATGCCCTCTCCCCATCGGAATAGGACCATCCCAGAAAAGTCCCAAGCAGAGGTATGTAGTGCTATGTTGGCTCCTGGAATAATCAAGGTAATTAGAAACGAGATTTAGGTAGCATCCAGCTCACTTAGCTGGGAAGAGAAGGCAGGTCTCTCAGTGCTCAGAAGGCAGAGAGGATATCGTGAGGAAGGATTCCCGAGAACTTGGCTTTTGCCCACAACTTATTCGAGACAGGAGGAGCAGATGTAGGTACAGCGTGAGCTCGAACGGGTGCCCCTTCTTGGATCACAATGCAAAGGGCACAGAGCACGGAAAGGTCGCATCTTAGAAGAGCAGGAGAAGAGTCAGTGACAGCTGTGCCCTGAGCCTCACACACCACATTAGCAGTAACTAGTACATACACGGTTGCCTTCTATTTTTGTATCACATTAACGGATATATTATTGGTAATTGTTCTTAATAGAATCACAGAAATGAGAGATGGAAATGCTACACAGTATGATGGAATGCTGTTCTTTGACCATTGATCATTATAATGAGCCTGCTCGGTCATTACTTACAAACCATGCTACAACTTTGCCAATGAGGCAAAATGAGGAGGGAAACAAAACTGGGTTCTTTGCTAAATGCAGCGCCGAAGTTTTA
>PVKH010046220.1:0-10424 GCA_004027955.1 Chaetophractus vellerosus
GAGCTGAAAGTCAAGGAGTGGGGAAGTACTCTACCCACAATGAGGCCATAGCCAGGGTATAGCTGTGAGTGAAAGCTGGGGCCAAGGATCCAACCTACCCCCAAGTTCTACTATCTTTTCCAGGCAATGGGCCTTTAAATGTAGGAACATGGATCCATCCATGCCTAGCTTCCCTGGTTTCTACAGCCATTTCTTAGTAAAGAGGCATCTTGGAGCTCTGGATGAAGGGCTGTGAATCAGAAGATACAAGATCTAGTTCTAATTGTTTTTGGTAACGTGTTATATGGCCTTTCTTAAACAAGTCTCTCTGTCTTGCTAAACTGTAATTTCCTGATCTGTGAAACAAGGATAAAATATATCCCTTCTGATCCAATAGGATTATAGGAAGGACTAAGTGAGGAGATCATTGTAGAAGTGTTTGGTAAGTTGTGCCTAACCATGTGTATATTAGTTTTCCAGGGGACAGCATATAAGTATTTTATCATCCCTCTTGTCATGGTATGATCCTACCTGTTCATGCCCTTCTAGACTCAATATCTAGATGTATCCTGATCTGATTGCCATTGCTTTTTTGTTATGAATAGGAAAGGCTTAGAAATTTGCACACTCATGCCCTCTTCCAGCAATGTGGTACTGCTGGGAAAGACAAACACACTGGAGGAAATGAACTAGGTTAACGAGTGGCCAGGCAGTACCCCTGGAGGGAGAGGGAGTAGAAGGGAACAGTAAAGGAATGGGTGGCAGAGTGTCACAGGTCGGAGATAAAAAACAAAGGCCCATCTTGTATGGATGCAGACAGATGCATCATCTTAAAGAGGAAGGACATGGAACACTTTTTGGAGACCATCAGGTGACATTATAGACTTTCATGTATGGCTTATTAACCTATTAATAAATTTAAAGGAATCATAGTAAGGAAGGATCAGAACATTTTCAGTAGAAGGTGAATAATTTGGGCACTCTAGCTGGAAGCATGAAGAAGAAGACAGCTCCTTCAGGTCTGCTTCACCCAAGGTCATGCCCTCCTTGGGGAAAACCACAACTAATCAAGGTAAGGGTATAAAATCCTGGACATTTTGGCCTGACTCAGGACAACTCTAATGGGCAATACTTGTTCCATAGCTCTCTGCTGGGGTCTCTGAGGCTTGGTCAAGCCTGTATCATTGTTCAACTTTTCCCTTTGCCCAATTTTCCTTCCTCTCTTTTCTTTCCCAGTATCGATTCCTAATAAACATCTTACACCCCAAACTCCATCGCAGCATCTGCTTTTGTGGAAAACTGAACCTGTTACAGTGGCTCAAAAAATCAGGAAATAAGTTGAGGATTTTGAGCTGGATCACTCAATGCCCAGCTGACAATGAGGACTCCTCACTGGTGGCAGTGCAATACAGACAGTATAGTAGTTTCCTTTGACTGTGGTAACAAATTATGGCTTAAAACAACACAAATATATTATATCACTTCTGTAGATCATAAGTTGAGTACAGGTCTCATTGGGCTAAAATCAAGATGTCAGCAGATGCATTCCTTTCTGGGGGTTCTAGGGAGAATCTGTCTTCTGCTCATTCTGGATGTTGGAAGAATTCAAAACTTTCAGGCTGTAGGACAGAGGTCCCCATTTCCTTGCTGGCTGTAAATGGAGGACCATTCTCAGCTTCTAGAGCTATCACTTTCTTTTTTGGCTTGTAGCCCCCCTTCCTCCATCTTCAAAGCCAGCAACAGCAGATGGAGTCCTTCTTATACTTTGAATCTCTCCTACCTCCTCTTCCAGCATTGCATCTGGCTAACTCTTCTGCTTTCCTCTTCAGCTCTTAAGGACTTATGTTATTAGATTGGGCTCATGCGGATGATACAGTATACTCACTCCATCTCAAGGGCCTAACTTTAATCACAGATGTTGGAAATATCAGTGATGGGAAAAGATGCCCTGTGGAGCTTGTGGCATGCCCCAGAGGGAGAATCACAAGGAAGGCCTCTGGAGTTCTGGACAAGGCCAGAACTTGGCAGTGAGTTATTCACAGTGAAGACAACTTCACTGTGATCCAGGAATGAAACATTTCACCACGGGATGCCAAGTCACCTTGCAGCCAGACGTGGGCATCATGAGCCAGGTCCTCCAGACTCACCAAGTTATAGCATTGGACACACCTGGCAGCAATCCATGGTAAGATAGGATTGGTATACTTGTGATGGAGCATGAGTAGGCCAGAGGGCATAAGAAAGGTATGTGGGCAGGTAATACAGAAACCCGTGACACTCACCATGTGTCGTCAATACTTTTCCCTGAGCTTATGCCTATGGATGTATGAGTGGATCCTATATGACCAGCTGATGCAGGAGGGAAAAAACCTGATCTTGGTTTTCTTGGTTTTCAGATGTGCCTGCAAACTGGAAATTGATAGCCTCACTCAGGGGTGGCCTTGAAAGAATGTGGTGAAGGAAAATGCCTCCAATGGGCAGAGCTTCAGTTGGTACACCTGGCCATCCGCTTTGTGGGGAAGAAAAGTGGCCTAGAGTTAGAATAGTTACAGATTCATGGGCAGTGGCAAATGGCCTGGTCAGGGCCTGGAAGGAAAGCAATTGGGAAATCAGGGCAGTAGGGCCTTAGGAAGGGGAATGTGGATATATATATATATGGAAATGGACTCAAAGTTTGGAGATCTTGTCTTTCATGTTAATGCTCACTGGAAAGCATATACCATACAAGAGGTGCTAATGATCTGGCCACTTGACCTTAGCCTGCTTCTGTCATTGTCCACCCCAGAGGTGGCAGAGAAGGGACATGAACAAAGTGGCTATGGTGGCAGAGATGAATGTTTCACTTGGAGAAGTGGATCTTAGGTGCAAGAAGTCACCTATGGTATACATGGAGACACCCCCTCCCAGATCCTCCTTCAAGAGGGCTCATTTCACAGATGAATAAACTGAGGCTTCTTATGCAGAGGCTTCAGGGACCAGCCTTTTACATGTGGGGATCTTTTGGGAGCTATTAGGTCAGGTGTATCATGCACATCCCTCTTGGGTGGCCCTTGGTCACTCTTTGCATGAAGAGGCTGCTGCTTTAATCGAGAACAGGAGATACTCATGCAATCCTCTTACCCTGATCACATCTAATTTTTTTTCCCTTTGGAAGGATATTCATTCTAACATAGTGTATCAGTCATAGGGCAGCTGAGATATAGAGGAACAAGCATGGTCAGCAAGCCCACCAGATTCGAGTTTGAACCACAGCCCTGTCACTTGCTGTGTGACCTAAGTCAGTCAATTAACCTCTTTGACTCTCAGTTTCTCCATCTCGACAGTGGGAATGCTGATATAACACTGACCTTACTGAGTGGCTGCAAGCAGTCATCTCACCTATTTAACTGTTGAATGTGCAGGCCCCTCTGCTGGGAGCTGGGGCTACAATCCTGTCTGGATGCCTAAGTGTCCATTAACACATCCCCTTAGTCTACCTCTGACTTCAGCTACAGCTCTGGTGGGCAAATGTCAGCTTTGAGACTAACCGTGTGTTATTAGTCTGAAAGTTCAGTGGCGTTAACTCTGGTTGAGGTGGGGAGACCCCCAACTAAAACCTCCAAGCTTTGTGGTTCTGGAAGGCCCACATCTCAGTGGGGCCAGCAGAATTTGGCTCCTGTTCGTCATAGCATCAACCTTGGCAATGCAATCTTCCATTGGCTTTCCTGGTGTCCCACCTCATTCTCCCTGATCCCACACCCCTGCTTCCTGGGATCATCTCCTAAACAAACAACCTGCACCCAAGTCTTTGTCTCAGGGTGTTTTGGGGGAACCCACACTAAAGCAAGCAGGCTAGCTGGTGGATGTTCTCATGGAGTGCAGAGTGAGGGTAAAATGGCTCCAAGTGGGGTCTGCTGTAGAGGCTGGGAGGGGCTGGATCATGCCTGCCTAACTGGGTCATTGTAAGGTGCGAGTATGTCTTGAAGGCCATGGGGATCTACTGAAGGGGTTATTATCATTCTTGTGAGTCCTGTTTTAAAGATGTGAGTTTCAGGGGAGCAGATGTGGCTCAAGTGGTTGAACACCTGCTTCCCACATGGAAGGTCCCAGGTTCCGTTCCTGGTGCCTCCTAAAAAACAAACTCAGGGGAGCCGATGTGGTTCAGTGGTTGAGTGCTGCCTTCCCACATACAAGGTCCTGGTTTCAATTCCCTACCCCAATATCGGAAAAAAAAAGAAAAAGAGAGAGAGAGAAAGAGAGAGAGAGAGAGAGAGAGAGAGAGAGAGAGAGAGAGAGAGAGAGAGAGAGAGAGAGAGAGAGAGAGAGAGAGAAAGAAAAAGAAAAAAGTGAGTTCCAGGTACCTAGCACAGGGTCTGACCCAGAAATAGCCCAACGATACAAACAATCATCCCCAGGGTCCTTGTCCCTGTTCCTCCTGCCTATCATCCCTCTTCCTCCTCTACAAGTTTGCAGCCACCCTCAATCTATTCTTACTACTGTCTGGAAATATCCAATTTCCTCCAAGTACTTAGCAAAGAAAAAACAAATCTTCTCACCCAAAGAGAGAGAGAGAGTGTAGAGCCTGCTAGCTGGTTCCTAGCTCCTCGGAAGGCAGGTAGGGATTGGCAGTGAGAAAGAAGGTCTGTTTCCCTGACAGGTGGGTGATGATTTATGGGGAATAATAAGAGGCTTTCTGTCAAGCAGCCATGATGAGTCATAACAATGTTTGGGTGTTTATATTTAGGTGAGTGTGTATTGTAGCCAGGCCTATTGGTAAAGGAGGTTTCTAGCTGGGGAGATTTATAGGCTTTCTTAATATGAGTGACCCTTGGAAACTGGGGCTGGAGGCTGAATGTAGCACTGAGAAGAGGGGACTTCCCCAGGCTGCCAAAGGGGTTCAAGAAATAAAAAGGCTAGGAGCCTCTTCTCTGACCCATTTATAGATCCCCAGCCCTGATACAGTGTCTGCCGTGGAGTGGGGACACCACTTCCTTCCACGCTAGCTGGCAGCAAAGGGAAGGGGCATATGTATTGATGACCTATCATGATCCAAGCACTTTCATTCACATGACAACAATGGTCATGTGAATATCATTATCCCATTAAACAGGTGAAGACATTAAGCATTGAGTGGAGGGATGAAGTAATTGGCCAAAGTCACAAGATTTGCCATTCATAAAGACAGGAACCCATACTCGCCTGAGACCACAACCTATGGTTGCCTTTTCAATATCCCTTCCTCCATTCCCAGGAAAACTTAAACTAGGTCCCCTGCCATTTCTCCATCACATCTTCAAAATAAAATCAGACCACTGTGCTTATTTTTAGATTTCCTCCCCTCTCTCCCTGCTCCCTACCCCTACCCCAAATCAGAAGACAAAGTAGCAACTTGAGGAAGGAGACTCTGCAGCTGTGTCCATGAATTCTAAATTGCCCAAGATGTCAAAACTAAAATCTCACAACGATTTGCTGAGTGCTGCATCCTTTGAATTGCTGTTTATAAATCCCAGCCAAGTTAGTTAGAGCTTTTTTTCAAAGAGGAGGGAGAGGAATCCCTTGTGGCCTTTACAATAATGTTTACAATTATTGAGTTACCAAATAATCATTGAAATCACATGGTAGTTAAGCGCATGTGCTCTGGAGTCAAAATGCTTGAGTTCAAATGCTTGCTATTCCCCTTGCTGGCTGTGTGATCTTGGGTAAATTTCTTAACTGCTCTGTGCCTCAGTTTGTTTGTCTGTTTAATGGTAACAACAATGGTTCCTGCCTACCAGGGTTGCTGTGAGGATTAAATGAAAGAGTGCATGTGAAAACCCAAGTACAGAATGAAGTACAGAACACTCAATATAGATAAGCTTATTATTTTTCATCATCATCATCATCATCACCCAAAGCCAATCTCTCTACTCCCTAGGCAGAGTTAACTTATTGTAAGATGCTCCTGCTCCAAGCTCCCAGCACCTTCTGGGCACATGTTTTTCCCTCTCCCCCCTTTCACACTGAATCGCAGTCCTCTGCCCAATCATTGCCTCATATTCTGAAAAGTGTGTTCCTTGAGTGTAGAGTATTCTCTAAACTAAGGTTCATATCCTGGGTCCATGGAATTCAGGGCTTTCCTGAACTTGGTGGGAAAATAACATCTTTCTTTTCACTAACTTCTAAATTAGTGGCCCTCAAATATTCAGAATGACCTGGACAGCTTCTGAAGACACTGATTGCTGGGCTGCCACTAGGAAGATGAGCCGTCTCAGTTGGCCTGGGACTCAGGGATTCCTAGGATGTGAGATTTTCCATGCTAAAATTAGGAGCATCCCGGGCAACTCGGAATGAGTTGGTCCCCAGCCCTAGGCCTAACTCCAGAATCTCTGATTCATTGATCTGGGCTGGGGTCTGAGAATTTGCATTTCTCATAGCTCCCAGATGCTCCGCTGCTGCTGATGTGGCTGGCACCAAACTCGTGAGAAACCGTGCCCAGCCCAAAATGTCACCTTCACTACCATTACAAGTGCAGGAACAAACTACAGTATTGTTAGCAGTATTTGTGACTCTGCCACCAACAGAAATTGTAGATATTTTCTTGTTACGTTACAGCTGTTACAGATATCTCAAAATCTAATTTACACTCACTACATTTGAAATTACTGATGTTATAAGACAGCTGCTCAATCTCATCATTTAACGTGTTAATAAAGATGCACATGTATTGCTATACCACAAATTTCATTTTCAATGTTTCAATAATTATGTTTTAACCTAATTGGTTTCCTTTGTAATCTTATATTTTATTCTTTTAAAATATTGTTCCAAAGAGTTCCATAGTTTCCATGGGCCGCCTAAGGGATCCATGGGCCCAAAACATTAAGAAGCTCTGCTCTGGGCCCTCCCCATGCGCCCAGCAGCATGCACTGGATTCAAGAGAAGGTGGGAACTCAATAGACGTTTGCAGATGAATGAGAAGCCCTCTGGGTGCTTTATTCCTCATTAGCCCACACAATATCTATTGAGCCGTTACTCAGTGCTGGGCTTCCACTTTCCACTGATGAGCAATAGGACCTGTTCTCCAAGGGATCACCAACCCACCAGAGACAAGTAACAAGGCAACACAAAGCCCGGAGATCCACAGCCCCAAGCCCTCACCCAGAGGTTCTCTAATTTCAAGAACCTCCAATTTTATGCCCTCATTGCACCCGCCCCCCCAAATATGGTCTTGTCACTTCTGTGCTAATACCATGGAATGGCTCCCCAAGCCCTGAGGAGAAAGCCCACACTCTAGCATGACTTGCCTGGCCCCCAGCTCTATCCTTCCCCTTCATCCCATCCAGAGCTTCTGGTGTTTCCAGACATGGGACCTGCTCACACCTCCATGCTTTGCTTAGGCAGTGCCCTCTGCCAGGAGCACCCTCCCCAATGTCTTACCGTGGTTTTGCTTGGCTGACCCATCCTCATCTTTCAAGATTCAATGCAAGATAACCCTTCTTTAATAAAACTTTCCTTTTTCTGAGACTTCCTACCACCCCAGTGGAACTGAGCCCTCCTATCCAGGGATCCCTTCCAGACATCATCCTTCCTTCTAACACAGCCTGGCAACACAAGTAGAAATTGCCCTCCTGTCCTCCCCTCCACATGGCACAGTGCCCTTCACCAGTTGTACGATTCTGGGTGGGAGCTTAGGGTAAAGCCTGACACCCACAGGAGCTTGTCAAATGAAACCATGATAATCAGTTGGTCTTTCTCTACCCTCTTCCCAACTGGAAGGAGGGGCATCAATTTGAGAGATCAATCAATCTTACCACCCACTTCGCCACGCACTTCACCTAATTCAGACTTTTTGGTCACCTCTTTCTTTGCTCGTCAGAGCTTTTTCTCAAGCTGACTTTCAGGGCACTCAGTGATGATCTGTGCCTACACTCCTCTCTCAAGGCCAGTAGGCCTACCTCTTCTTTATTCCACAGGAGCACCAGGCTCTTTCTTGATTGTGCTATCATTCATGGCTGAAATGCCATCCCCCTCTCCTCTCTGCCTAGTCAGTGCCAAAGAATCCCATCCCATTTCCTCTGGGAAACATTTGCAGACTGCTCCAGCCCTTAGTAAATCTGAGATGGAAGGGACTCAAAGGTCATTTATGGAGCCCAGCCCCTGATTCAATTCCTGCGTCCTTCCTGCGTCCTCACAGCCAGGGGTTGTCCAGCCTCTGCTTGCAGTGCTGCAGTAAGGCAGAGCTCACCCCTTCCTGAGTTGGTCCACCCTGGAGTCCCTCCAAGTTTTGAACCACTCCGTTATTGCACAATTCCTCCTTATATTGATCTATAATTATCTTCCCATGACTTCACCAACGTTTGTCCTACCACCTAAGGCCGCTCAGAAACTGCCTAACCTGTCATCTGTGGACACACCTTTGGATATCTAAAGGCAACCACTGCCTCCCAGGGTGGGCAGAGTAGGAGGGAATTCTGGAGTCAGTATACCCAGGGTCATTTCCCACCCTGCCAGTCCTGCTCCTGGGAGAGTTTCTCAAACTCTAACCCCCGTGTCCTCACATGTAAAATGGGTACTATAATGGTGATCTCTGCTCACAGTAGCACAGTACCTCGTATGTCAGTACTCAATGAATGAATAACTTTATTCACTTGTTCCTCATATACATGGTTTCCAGACCATTCATTTTTCATGCACATTTTTAAAATCCTTGACATCTTCCACTTGAATTGTTTCAGTTGTTTCTTAAGCAGTGTCTCTGTATTTAGTCCCTCTCCATTCAGATCCATCCATATTGATGAGGCTGGAGAGACCTTTCTAGAAAGCAATGCTGATTATGTTTCTTTTATTCTTTCGGAGTCTCCCCATTGGCTGCAGGATTAAGTTCATCCCTGGTACGTCTTCAAGGTTCTTCCTGGCCTGACTCATCTCTCTCTGCAGCCTCGTTTCCCCATCTTTGCCTCTGGTACCCTGTGTTCTTGCACCACTGAGAACAGACCAGCCTTTCAAAAGGCTTTGGCAGTAAGCAACAGAAAAACACAACTCAGACTGGCTTAAACCAAAGGAAACGTGTCTCGCAGCTATGGTGGGTTCTGGCTGGCTGATTCAGTTGCTTGATGGCCCCTTCAGTGATTCAGGCAGTCACCCTTTCTCTGCCTGCTTTTCCCCGGTGCCGGTTTCATCCTCAGCTTGGGAGCAAGACGGTTGCAGCAGTTTCAGGTGTCTCATCCTGGCAAGATAGTGTTTAGAGGAAGAAGGAGTGTCTGTTCCCAAGGCTCTCTCCTATAAAAGAGGAAAACTTTCCCAGAAACTTTCCCAACTGACCCGTTCATTTCTCATTTCTCATTTCAGAACTGGGTCTCACGCTCATCTCTGGACCACCGGCTGGCCCGGGGCGTGGAGTAACGAGCAGGGTTCTGCTCGAGGGTTAGTCAGCTGACAGCAGCTAGCACACGGGGGATGACTAGATAGTCGGATTCTCAGGCTTCAGCCCATCCTGTGGAGTCAGAATCTCTGGAAGTGGGGCCCCCAAATCTGTATGGTTATTAGCTAAACTGGTGATTCTGATGCTTGTTTGAGAAGCAACTGCTTGGACTGACGTGTTGGGATGAAAGGTGTGCTGGGGAGTTAGCTGTAGCAATTGATTCAACAACCTTAAAGGCTTTACCTTGCATCACTCCCCCCTCGGCAGCAAGCGACATGCAGCTTCTAGAACCTGCCGTAGTCTCCCATGCTTTCCTGACTGTTTGTTTTCTAGCATTGCTGTAACAAACTACCTCAAAAACTGGACAGCTTAAACGTAGAAATTTGTTTTCTCATAGTTCTGGAGGCTAGGAATCTGAAATCAAGGTGGCATGGCCATTCGCTCTCTGAAGGCTCTTTCCTCTTTCAGCTTCTGCTGGCTCTGGCCATGCTTGGTGCTCCTTGGCTTGTAGACTCATCGCTCCAATCTGCTTCTGTTGTCAGCTGGTGTTCTCCCACTGTCTGTGAGCGTCTGTCTTTGTTTTCTCTTCTCATCAGGACAGCAGTCATTATATTAGGGCCCACTCTAATCCAGTATGACCTCATCTTAATGGAATTAATTCTATCGATAAAGACCCTCTTTCCAAATAAGGTCACATTCTGAGACTCCTGGTGGACATGCATTTTGGGGGAACGGTATTCAACCCAGTATATAGACTTTCCCTGAGTTGCATCCCTTCCATAATGCTGTGTCTCTCCTTGACTACTGGGTAAATTCCCATGGGGGAGGCTCTGCTCAGTGCCCCTACTGACCCCCATTAGAGCATTCATCATTCCTTGCTATATCCCTTTATAGAACTGTTTTTTCCTCTACTCATTTGCCCTGGGGAACACGTCTTTCTTAACTTTGTAGCCTGAATATGAAGCAGATGTTCCATACGTGTTTGTTGCATGAACAAGATGGGTCAAGTTTGCTTGGGGGCCTGGGGAAGGGAGAGGATGAGTGTTTTGTCTAACCTCCCACATTT
>PVKH010046221.1:0-10422 GCA_004027955.1 Chaetophractus vellerosus
ATACTATTTCTACTGCTGCTACTACTACTACTACTGGTGAACCTGTACTGAGTTCTGCAATTTTGGGAATCTGCTCCAAATGCTTTACAGAGATTATTCTATTTCACAAACATACAATTCTATTAAAAAGTCACTATTATGCTAATTGTATAGAAGAGAAAACTGTGGCATGAAGAGATTTAGCAATTTTCTCAGAAAAGCCTGCTCTGGCTCCAAGCCTGCCCTTTAAAACAAGAATCTGTGGCACTCCTGTGAAATCCTGGGATTCAAGCTCTTTCTGCAGATACTTTGTTTTGTTTTGTTTTGTTTTTTGTTTGTTTGTTTGTTTTTGTTTTTGTTTTTGGTCATGTCATGGACTATGATTACTTTCCTTTTATTGAAAAATGTTTTTATTCTTCCTGCACTTAGTAATTGTCTTGAATGAAAATCTGCTCTGTTTTCTTTGTATTTATTGCCAAAATGTAGGCCAAAAATATTTTAAAAGTACACTCAGAAACATTGATATCCTTACAAAGTTCATCTTCTTGAAGAAATTTTTCCAAGAGCCTTCTGTCTTGCTCAGGTCTGGACTAGTTAACCTCTGTTCTGGGTAACCTGAGACCTCTTTACACCTTCATTCTAGGGAGCCCCTGTTTTCTCTCTCTTTCTGTCTCAGCAGTTTTTGGTTTATGCCCTCATTTTGTTGGAGCATATCCTCCAGTAGCTTCCTGCTCAGAGATACATGGACAGGAACATTTTCAACTCTGTTTTTTTTATCAGTTGTGACTTTGGGCAAATGACTCCATGTTTCTGAGTCTCAGTTTCCTATCCATAAAATGGGAATAAATATTTTCACTGGCCTCAAATGGTTATTGTCAGAGTGGAATGGTGTGATGCATATTAATGAAATAATATACCTAAAGCTCTCTTTGCTAGGTAATAAATGTTAGCTCTTCTTATTAGACACAAACAAATCAGGAATATGATTTTTTAAATCTTAAATATCATTATTTCAAAAGTAGCATATATGCTTATTGTATAAAATTAAAAGACAGACCAGTTGTGCATTCTGCTTCTGGTATTAGAAGAAGTTGTTGGTTTAGACTAGTCTTGTCAGTGAGAACAATGAATAAAGTGAGATTAAATATTAAAAATAACTGTTTCAAGGCACCATAAAACTACCAAGGTAGTGAAGAATTGCAACACTAAGATCTGAGAAGGACCACATCCAAGGCATTTAGAGCTACAATTACCTTCATGGTAAAAGGTAAAAAGAGTTTAAGAAGATGAACAGAACTTTCAACATACCCTTGATTCTGGAAAATGCATACTGTATGTAGTTCAAGGCATTGAAAACCTCCAGGCTTTGGAATGGGGCCCTGAAGAACTATAACCCAAGAATTAGAGTAAAATGGGAATAAACAAGGCTTCTTGGGAAAACTGATGTCCATTTTTTAATGATCCCAATACATGTTTGGGGTAAGGTGACCTGTTCTTTAGGAACATAAGCAAATATTTTCAATAAAATACTTAGCTAACCAAGCTCTATGATATGGAGCAAGAATTATACATCATGGCACAGTAAGCCTTACTCCAGCTTTTCAAGGATGGTTTGGCATTTGAAAATCAGTCTATACTCTTCACCATCTTCACCCCAAAAGGGGAGAAACCCCATATGATCATCTGGATAGATACAAAAGACGTGTTTGCTAAGATTTAATATACATTCATTATTTTAAATATAACAACAATAACTAGGAATAGTGAGATATTGCCTGAATCTGATAAATAATCTACAAAGAACAAGCTACTAGCCTCACACCTGAGGGTGGAATGTTTTTTGTCTGCTTTTCCTTTGAGATTGGGAACAAGACAAGGGACACTGCTCTGACTTCTATTGAAATCTGTACAACCCTGTATTCCTACCTAGTGGAATAAAATCAAAACATTAAAGCAAAGTTATAAGGCTAGGAAAGGAAGAAATGCAGTTTTCACTATTTGCAGATGACAAGTCTGTATAGGTTGAAAATCTAGAAGAATTTGTCAATCATGTAAGCAACTTTAATACTTATCTTTTTCTTTCAGGCTATAAGACTTCTTTTCAGATTTCCTGCAAAAGTGGATTCTTTTTTACAAACTCTCTTAGTTTGTAAATATTTTAACCTTACCGTAAGAGTTGAAGGACAATTTTGCTGGATAGAGAATTCTTGGCTGGCAGCTTTTCCCCTTCAGTATCCTATTTGTATCATACCACTGTCTTCTCACCTCCATGGATTCTGATGGGAAATTCACACCTAGTCTTACTGAGCACCCCTTGTATGTGATGGTTTGCTTCTCACTTTTCTGTTTATCTTTGACATTTGACATTCTGGGTAGTGTCTGTCTTGGAGTGGCTCTATTCTTATTTATTCTGGTTGGGGTGAGCTGTGCTTCTTGGACATGTAAGTTAATTGGATATACTTTTATGTGAGGGAATTATGATTCTTTAAACTACTTGAAACAAAGTTTCTGTAACTTTCAATCTCTGGTGTCTTAACTTATCATATTAAAGTGATAATGTTCTTTAAAAAAGAAATCTCACAGGGAGAATGAAATGTAACCTCCAACCTAAAAAAACAGCATACATTAA
This sequence comes from Chaetophractus vellerosus, assembly GCA_004027955.1. NCBI lineage: Eukaryota > Metazoa > Chordata > Mammalia > Cingulata > Chlamyphoridae > Chaetophractus > Chaetophractus vellerosus. Next base: position 2,609 of record PVKH010046221.1, read on the forward strand.
TATTTCCAGAAATATTGTAATTTATGTGGCTAGATACTTCTGTATAGTTTAATTCTGTATAAATTTACTTTTATAATATGCAGGAATCAATATATCATGTATAATTGTATGGAATTTTCACTTTATTTTCTATCATTTTATTCCTTGGAAATTTTGTAAAAAAATAAATGATTAAATTCTGTTAATTAAAATGTATTAAATTTATAAAATATAAATACAAAGTAAAATTTTTTCCAAACCCAACTGTCAAGATAACCGTATTGACAATAATAAAAACAACAGATGTCTATGACAAGGACGTCCAAATCAAATGATAAAAATCCTTTCTTCCTCTCAGTTATACAATTCCCAATTTGTTTTCTATAATGTTTTCTCATGCAGTTTTCCATTAATAAAGTATGTCTGTGAATGTAAAACATTGAAATATAAATTTTGTGACTCTGAGTAGTATTATTTATATGCGTTTTGATAGGTAAATAGGATAAACATGTCCCAAACTCTTATCTGCTTGAAATTAAAATTGATACGTTTTTACATAGTTATGCATTATTTTACTTTTACATGGAACACATTATACACATCATTCTACATCTATTTTGGGGTAAAAACTACTCAAAAATTATTTATATTACTAACATATACATATTTGCATTATTTTAATGCTGTGTATTTCATTATGTCATTGCTTGTATACTCAGCTTTTTATTTAACTAGATCCTTGCTAGAAAGTGGTTTAACTATTTATGTTCTTATTGTAGTTATGAACATCAAGGTTTATTTAATATAGTGCATGTAAGTGAATGTTTGTGTTAAATTTCTATCAATTGAATTGATCTGTGAAAGGTTGTATGAAACATAATTTTATGATATTTTTAATTATGAAAAAATGCAAATTACCCAATTAATTACATAGAGTTAATTTATTCATTTTTGGAGTCCTACTTTAAAAGATAATATATGTACATGAAAAAATACCTTTGATAAAAATTGCAAGTTAGTGTTTTTTTCTCTATTGCTCCATGGGAATAAAAATGAAATGTACAATAAAAGGGTCAGTGATCTAGAGTTAAAATGCAATATCTTTTGAGAGTAGAAAATAATAAGCCATAGCACTGAGTAAACTACTTATACTTTTGTGGCCTGCCTAGTGTAATAAAACTCAGAGTAGCTCTCCAATATTGCATTATACAGGGACCCATGAATTTTTACATGATAGCCTGATCTAGAATTTTAACAGCTACAAATAATATCCCAATGTCATTTAAAATTTTTTGAAATAAAAAGGCAAATCTGATATTTCAGGGATCATTAACATCAATATTTCCCTTCAATTATTTCATAATCTATATTCCACTTGTTGGCCATTTCATTTGTTTCTAGTTTCATCTCTTTAGAAGAAATAAAGTTCTGATTAGCATTCTTTTACAAGTCTTTCTCTTCAGAAGAAAACTAAAATACCTAGAAGTGGAATACCTGAGTAATAGGTAGGGTAGGGTCATTTCATGAGTAACTGCTATATTAATTTCCAAAGTGTTTTTAATATTATGTGCTTCAATCAGCAAAGCATACAGGTTAACTTTTTCATCAATATTTGATACATCAGTCTTCTTAATTTTAGTCATTCTATTGTGTACTTTGTATTCTTATTTCTGTTTCAAAACTATATTTTTTCAAATTATTTAAGCTATCCTGCTTTCATTGAATTTTCAAATAAATTTAAACAGAAGCTTTCCTATTTTTATTATAAAAGACTGGCTTAATTTTTTATTGAGATTTAGTTTAAATCTTGTGGAAAATTATCATTTTAACAATATATTTTTTATTTTTTAAAGATACTTAGGTTACATAAATGTTACATAAAAAATAGAGGGGATTCCCATATGCTCTGCTCCCTATACTTCCCACATTTTCCCACATTAACAACATCCTTCATTAGTGTGGTATATTTATTACAATTGATGAAATCATTTTGGACCTGCCACTAAGCATGATTTATAGTTTACATTGTAGTTTACATTCTCTCCAACACAATTTTGTAGGTTATGGCAAGATATAATGGACTGTATCTGTCATATAAATATTCAGGACAATTCCCAAGTCCTGAAAATGCTCCAATATTATACCTGTTTTTCACCCTCCCTGCTCTCAGAATCACCCTCCAGTGTCCACTGCCTCCACATCAATGATATAAATTATTACATTGCTAGAATAACAGTAAGTCTATAGTAGAATACCAGTAAGTCTACTTTAGTCCATAGTTCATTCCCCAATCCTGAGGATTCTGGGATAGTGATGCTCACTCCACCTCTAATTGAGAGGGGGCATTGATTCCATAGGGCAAATGGATGTGAATCTCTTGCTTGCACTCTCTCAGTTCCTTGGAATGGTCATTGTCCATCATCATTTCCTTGTTAGTTGTCCTGGGTGAGTCCATTGAACTAGAGAGTAGGTGTTGGAATTCCATTGAGATTCAGGGCCCAGCTGGTGCATGGACAGCTCAAAGATTTAAGTCTCTTTGGACATACACTTATCAACTCTAGTACTAATTATAGGTTCAAATAAGTCAGAAAAGCCATGTGTAGGGAAACAACAACTGAGTCCAATTCTGTCATGCTGGAGAGCATAAGTTCCAAAATAGGGCCTGCTGGCAAGGCACCAAACTCCTGAGCTATCTGCCTTGACTCTATTGTCTGGAGCCCTGAGATTTGAGGTAGTATTTACTATGGCAGTCAATGAGATCCTGCTGAGATATGCATAAGCATAACCTCTGGAATAACTTCACAACGCACTTTGAAGTCTCTTAGCCATATGAACTCATTTTTCTTTACCTTTTTCCCTTTTTGGTAAAGTTCTTTTTCCAGTTGCATTGCTAGTTGGTACTTGGTAGTAATCCCTCAGTGCCAGGGAGACTCATCCCTGGGAGTCATGTCCCACATTAGGGTGAAGGTAATGCACTTATATGCTGAATTTGGCTTAGAGAAAGGCCACATTTGAGCAACAAGGAGGCTTTCAGGAGGTAACTCCTGGGCACCCTATAATAGTAGGCTGAGTTTCAATTTCAGAAGTAAAGGTTCATAAGTACAGTCATCAATATCAAGGACCTGTCAATGGACCATCTTCCTTTACTAGTCATTGCCCCTGTACTCAGGGGATTCTTGCTGTTCCATTAGTGCATGTTGCAGAGCTCCCCAGGATGGGAATTCAATATTCTTTTGGTTGTTATGTGAATCTCCACCCACCGTGAAAATGCTCCATGAACACTTGAACACATTCATATGCCTTATATGTATGCCCCAGATAAATTTCCTTCCTTTTATCCCCCATCACTGACACCCTGTACCAATGATACTCCCCCTTCAGAGTTGTAACACTTCTGTGATCCAAAACTTCTTAAAAAATGAAACTAACAAAATAACCAAATACAATTAATAAGAAAATGAAATAATAGTTTAAAAGATAAGAAATAAAATACAAAAAAATTAAAACTAAAAAAAATTTGGAATAAAAAATAATGAAAAAATATTTTTTAAAAATTTTGACATTATGTCTTTCATCATTGTAATATCTCTTGTCTTGTATGTACAGTAACATTTTCTTCCATTTATTCCCCCAGTATCTTACTTTTTTCATTTTGTTTTCAAAGAAGTTTTAGGTTACAGAAAAGTCACATACAGATTATAGGGGATTTCCATATACCTGAGAGTCTGGAAGATAGGATTACAGTAGATAGAAAGGAGAAGAAGGTTGTGAACATGTGCTCATATGGGCAAAAGTTATGATAAGGTGGGATTCCGTAGTTGTGCAGTGGAGGGGCATGGAAGTGGTGCAATTATATTGGGTTGGACAGTGCTGGTTTGTCAGGGGGCTAGGGTGGGGAGGGTGAGTTGGACAGTCTGTGCAATTGGGGGGAAGATAGGGGGAGCAATTAGGTGAACTCGGAGTTTTGTGGGTATATGGTTAAAATTACATTGTTGGGGATGTTCTTTTGGCAATATGGTAGGGGAGATTACTAGTTTAGGGTTTGGGATGTGGAGGGCATTTGGGACAGGGTGCACCTCGGCAGACTTCTAGGGAGTGTGTGAGTGTTCATCTTGTCATAGTGTGTTGTATCAGTGGGTGGAGACTCACATAATGAGTGGGAGTGTGTTGGACTCTTATGCTGGGGAGTCCTGCTGTGTTCTCAAATAGAAGGACTGGAGTCTCTCTTGAGCTTAGGCAGTCCCTACTATGAGAGGACAGACCAGTATGTCAAGCCCTCAATGTTGTTGCAAGTAACTATGAATCTTGTTCTTCAAGAAATGAAGCCTGGTGGTTGCCTTGGGCCCTGCGGGCAGAGGGAGGGAGGGATAAAATAGATAGAACATGAGGCATTTTGGGGGCAATGGAATTGTTCTACATGATCTTGCAATGATGGGTATAGGCCATGTTAAATTTCACCAAAATTTACAAAAGTGTGTGGTCCAAAATGTAAACCATAATGTAAACCATTGACGATGATTGGTAGCTATGTTTTGATATTTGCATACCAGTTGTAAAAAAAGGACCATCCACATATAAAATGTTATTAATAGGGGAAAGGGGAAAGGGGGAGGATGCTGGGTATTTTTAAGTATTTAATGTTTTCTTATTAGGAATAAAATTTAATTGGAAATTAAATTTAGTTGGAAATATAATATAAATAATTATACATGTGTTTATATATATCACTTTATATGTAATATGTCTATGTATATTTATATAGAGAGGAGAGAGACAGATAATGACAGAGAGGGACCATGCATATTTCATCCATGATGGTGTGATGCTTGGAGCATTAAGAGATGATAATTAAAACCTGAACTTAAAATGCTATTTTTTAAAATTTTTTGTAAACTTATAGAACACAAACTTCCTTGGTAATTTTTGAAAATCATGTTTATTAGATTTTATTTAATCATAGGAAGAAACATATGCAATAAACCCCATTCCTGTTCCTGAGAAGCAATATTTTATTTTTTTCTTCAGTATGCATGTTTGTAAAGTATTATTCTACTCTAATCATTCATGAATAAAAGAGAATATGCTTATATATAATTTTCCATAACATATGTTGAGACTTTTCCATATGCATATAATATTCATGTAAAAATATTTTTAGTGTATATTTGATTTTTGATTCATTTCCACTTGTATTAATATATTATTCTGGTTGAGTAATGGTTTATAGCTTCCATTTCTGTCTTCTCTTTTCTTAAGCTGATGCTTCCTCTCATGTAATTTTCATATAATTTTTAACAGCTTCTTAGTGATTCTCAATTATTATAGATCATTGCTCATAGGATCTTAGGTTTCTGAGGATGCACCAGTTACTGTTTTCTCTATTTTTTAACCAGTTGACTATAGGCAGTTGTCATTTATGTAATGATATATTCTGCTAGTTTCAAAAAACATCATAGCTTTCCCACAGGAATGGTTATTGAGGCTTTTAATAGGAGGTGTTCTGAGTCTCCATGTGAGAAGATATAGAAAAACAATACAAATTATCTGATTTTATACCATTGCCATTTGTTTGGCTCATCATAATGTATTTTCACTTCTTGTTATAGTCAACAATTTGGAAACTATGAGGTAATAAGGGATAATAAGTGGTAATATTTGGTAATGGTTAAGAATATTGACTTAAAATTAGATTTGGTGTGTCTTCTTTTATACATCTTTCTAGTTGTGAAACCTTGGGCCACATTTTAAATCTCTCTCAAAGTTTCAGTATCTATAAAGTAGAAATAAGAAAATTGTTAAGTTTATTATTGTGAGGATTATTGGAGGCAGTAAATGTGAAATATTTAGCACATTGCTTACCCATATATATCACTTGCTATTTTTTATTTTTAGCTATTATTCAAAGGAACTATATCAGGATCTCCTGGCTAGTTTTTATTTTATTCCAGAAGCTATATGTTTTTGATATTTACCATTAATCCTTTCATGCATAACAAACTACTACAACATATGGCTTTAAACATCAATTTACATGCTCATAATCCTGTATGCCAGTAATTTGGAATGGGCTGAAATGGGCAGATCTTCTGGAGTCTTTACTGGGATCACTCAAGAAGCCTAGTCATCTCAAGAGTACTGGATATGGTCTTCTAAGAAGGACTTAAATGTTGGTCTTTGTTGCTGACTGGCTATCAGATAGGAGTTCTAGAGAAACCCAGCTTGAATAACTATGTTTTATGTGATCTCTAAACTTCAGATAGTCTGGACAAGGATTCTTTACATACAACACTCAGAGAAGCCTTCAAAGACAGTGAGAGTGTAAACTTCAAGTCCTTTTCAGGTCTAGGACATGAATCCCCACTATATAGCTTGACCATATTTTGTTGGTCAACACAAATCACTGGTTAAGTCATTATTCAACAAGGACTCTACATATCGTTGATAAGAACTTCAGGAAATCACACTGTAAATGGTTAAGTATACAAGGATTGGAGGAATATGTGTTCATTACCTATTTTAATTAACTACATATTTCCTAGAATTTCTACCCTGGAGTAACTCTGTATGAAAATTGGAAAATGCTTTATTATTAAATCTTAATAATTAAATCTTTCTTACATATTCTGAAAATGAAGGAAAACATTTTAACATAATTTTCTTAATTGTGATGAGAGGGTGATGGTACATGTACAATATTAATGAGAAAAATTAGGTTTTATATTTATTTAATGAATTGGTCTCATTTATATAAACAAAGAATTTCTTCATGGAATCATTTGTTACTAATGTAAACAACACAAAATTATGAGAATAAATAAAATGGTTTTATACAAAAATTGCCATTTTTGACCCACTAAATTATGCCTTGGTGTTTACTGAAGCATTTACTTCCACCAAAAAACAATTTTTGGTTGTCTTTATAAATTGATTTTTAAAATGTTCTTGTGTTATTAATTTATGCATTTTAATCATAGAACAAAATATAATATTTCTGAAATAGATACATAATTTTGCAATTAAAATGTAGTGACATATTGAATTGAAATAATAATTTAATTTTTTTTCATTAATCTAATAATTGGGATAACTACAGCTAGCATATTGTTTAAATTTCCTTTGTATATGCTTTTACACACTGATGGTTATACTATATATTATCTTCTGTAACATATTTTCCTTACTAAACTTCAGAACAATTTTAATGTTCCAAGTACCTCTCTATTATAGCACTTGTCATATTTGTAATTTTATACTTTATTAATGTCCTTTAACATCACTATAATTGAAAGAATTCTTTGTCATAACTGTCTTTACTATATCATCATCATTGTGTCCCCCATGCCATGCCCAATGCTAGTAAATATCATTAAATGCATTTTTCTTAATAAATGTTGAATGAAAATGTAGCTTGAGTACTTTAAACCCCATTTTTCAATAGAAGCTTGAAAACTATTTATATTCTTTATAAAGAAATGTTTAGACTTCTGGCCAAAGAAGATGGTAGCACAAGATCCTTCATGATGCAATTCCTACCAGAGTATTTGAACTATTGGAAAAAACTGGCAGAGTCAACTTCCTTAAAAGTATGGAAAAGAATTAAAGGGTTGCAGTAACTGGGTGACTGCTGAATCAAGAAAACAGAGCTTTAAAATGATAGGAGATGCTTATGGCACCCTTGCTGATTCCTCCCCAACCACACCCCGATATGATATGAAGCAAGCCTATGCTTCCATGTGGGTCCCTGGCCATGTTTGCGGGGAGAAGAGTAATATCTGTCAGCATTCTTGGGTGTTGGTATGTTGGTGTACATTAATTGTGGCCTGAAGCAGGAAAAA
>PVKH010046222.1:0-10421 GCA_004027955.1 Chaetophractus vellerosus
TAATAAAAAAAATAGTGGTGGGATCAAGAGTAATAATAATAAATATTTTTTAAAATAATGACAATAATAATACCTTGAGTTTTAATAGGACTGAATATTTCTCAAAATGCATTTGCATACATTTTCCATATTCTCATTTTGGTCTGTGAATTAGTGGTAAGATATAGAAAGATTACATATTATCTCTCTTGTATATATAAGAAAAATGAAGTCAGTGATAGTTCATAAATAATATCATTTGTATACATTTTAAATCAATTCATTTATAATTGAATTTAAAGGACCTGAGTTTTAAAAATTTTTTTCCATTCTTAAATTACATTATTTTCTACATGTACTATAAAAACCTATTATTTTTAGAATTTGAAATAAAACTTTAGTTTGCTGTTTGCCCTTGAGATGGTAAAATTGTCTGAAGTTTCTAAGAAAAAAACCAATGTGAAACTCCATTTATTCTCTACATTCCTTCAGGATCTAATTTATGTGTTTCCCTTTGTGATACTCTATTCCCAAAGCAGAATGCATTACTCTCTCATCTATGCTCCAACAGCAAAATTCTTAATTCTATCTGTAAAAAATGTATCCCATATAAACTCTTCCCAGAACTTTCTTAGACATTAAAGGAATAGTCACCATGAAATGTTTTTAAAACTTTGTATCTACCTCTTTATATAGATACTTCTCTACACAAACTCACTTATATTCATTAAGAATTCAGATTGTAACCAATATTTAAAAGTGTTAACAATTTTCTATCCAGTTTTTAATTCTTTTCTTTTTCTTTTGTTATTTACTTCTCGATCTTTTACAGCAGGTTACAAACATAGCGGCAGTATCAATAATAATAATAAATGTAAAAAACAATAAAATAATAATAATACCTTGAGATTTCCTAGAACTGTATATTTCTCAAAATGCTTTGCCCAGAGTTTGTAATCAGGGATCCTCTTATATAAATTTTTCTATTGAGGGATAAATGTCCCTAAAGGAAATGAAAAAATGGTTTCATTGATCTAGCAAAGTGCATTCTGAATTTAAGAATCTTCTGTAAACTCTGATGGAGCAAATACAGGAATACCTGTAAAGAGTACTTGTTAGTGAAGCTACTACTTCCTGCCCCAGAATCTGTCCATACTACCCCTTCAACCCAAGAGCACAAAGAAATGCCAGTCCCAAGTACAACTAAGAGAGCAGGAGAAAATGTGTGAAGAAAAGGTAGGACTGGGCAAAGAGAAAAACTGACTGATAACACATTTGAACTCAGGTCACTGCTGATTCTAATTGCATCTATGGAGCTGGGATAGCATTATACTTAAGAAAGGAAGCATGACCCTAGGGAATCAGTTCCTTGTGGCCCAGGGCAATGTTCAGTGAGGGGCACATCTGTGAACATTCAGCTGCTGATTTTCCCAGCTGCTGAGAGTGGGGAGTTGGTCCTAAATAGGGCATCCAGGGAGATCACTGCATTATCTGTGACAGTAAACTCTCAAAGGAAAATGTTTCACATTTCTTGTTAAGTTTATATATTGATGTTTTTTTTTGCTATTATTTCTTCCATTATATTTTCTATATAATTTTTTAAACAAATCAATTTTATTGAAACATATTAATAAAGCATACAATTTATCCAAAGTGTACAATCAATGGTATTTGCTATAATCACATAGTTGTGCATTTATCACTTCAATTATTATTAGAGCACTTTCATTATTTCAATAATAATAATAATAATAAATAAAAGAGACAAACAAGAAAATTCTTTACCTCTCAATCTCTGTTTTCCCTGCTGTACATAGCTGCTATTTCTGGCTATTCTTGCACAATTATTTATTTGTTTATTAAGAAGCTTTATTGAGATATATTCTTATAACATATGATCTATCCAAAGTGTATAATCAATGGCTTTTTTAGCTGTTAAAAAGTCCTTTATTGTAAAATTGCAAAAAAATAGAAATATAGATTGAAAGATATTACAAATTTTAAACAAGAGTGCAAAGCCAGGTTAGATTTAATATAATCAATTATTTAAAAAATAGATTGCATAGCAAATTATTGATTTTTGTATAAGTATGTAACCAATCGGTTTTCTGATATATGATTATCCATATGCAAATCTAATCTACCCTTGATTTAAAATCGTAATTTCTTCCTGGGAGTGCGGAATGAACAAACAAACAAAAAACAGAAAAGCAAAAACAGCTCGGTTAATTCTCATCATTAGAACAATAAGCATCAGGGATGTTAGTTGTTTACACTTTCTTCAGTAGTTAACAAAGCAGTCCTGTGATAGTGAATGTAATTGAAATGTTAATGCAAAAAATACACAAGAAAAATACAGTCGAGATAAATCAATATTAACAAAGCAACCGATGCATGAAATTGCAACTACTATACACTGAAAAAGCATGAGTTTTCTGAAAGAAGACCTTAACACTGTGGTGCCACCTCTTTACATAACACCAAGACGGCTTGGCTGCTCCTGTCTCTGCACTCAGCACTTCTCCAGTCCTGGGAAATCAGGTCAATCACTCAAAGAAATGTCTCTCCGCCAGTAAAAGGATGTGGGAAGTAACTCTCTGTATTCTTGTAAACCAAACAGGCATTTTTCAGGTTATACCTATTTTGATAAGATTTTCATCCTTCTCCTTGTTCATGTCATTTTAAATTTTGTAGAAAAGAATTGGTTGAAACCTCTACAATGCTTAACAATAGTAGTCACCACTTTATCTTGTTCCTTATATTCATGAGAAGTTCAGGTATTTCATCATTAATTATGATGACCTATTTTTCTCTCCTTCATTCTTATTCTTTCTCTATTTGTGCACAGATAAAAAGATAGAAATAGAAACTGAGATATATAAAGATTGATGGAAATAATTGTTAAGGGTATTCAATTTCTCATTATTTTCTAAAGCGATCCAATATACTTAGATTTTTTTTTTTCTCTTGCTTGCTGTAGTTATTTATTGTATCCTTCCTTTTGATTTTCTAAAGTGTTGTTTGTTTGTTTCCCTGGGGTTATTTTGCAAGGATCCATGGACACTAAAATCCATTCAAGTTTCCATATTTCAACATATCTTCTGTTACTTTTTAATGTACATGTTACTTTGACTGGTGTAATGAGTTGAATAATGACTCCCAAAAAGATATGTCCAAGTCCCGGAACCTGTGAATGTGAACTTATTTAGAAAAAGGTTCTTTTCAGAGGTAATTAAATTAAGGATGTGGACGTGAGGTCATCCTGGATTATCCTGGGGGGCCTAAATTCAACAAGTGTCCCTGTAAGAGACCCACGGAAGGAACACAGAGAGAAATGACTGGTCATGTGAAGACAGAGACAGAGATGGAGTGATGCAGTCACAAATCCTGGAGTTCCTGGAGCCACTAGCACAGGCAAGGAAGAATGTTTCCTTTACAGTCTCAAGAGGAGCTTGGCCCTTCCAGCACCTAGATTTCAGATGTTTGGTCTCCAGAGGTGTGAGAAAATAAATTTCTTTTGTATGCCACTCAATATGTGGCAATTTGTTACGGCAGCACTAGGAAACTAACATGACTGGAAATAAAATCTGTGTGACTTATTTTCTTTTGCTGAGATTTTTGGAATTTGCCTCACTGTGTTCTCTCATTGATTGCTGCCTGGGGAAATATAAATCTAGCTGAACTTTCAGCTTTAGTTTTTCCTCTGTGGGTGTTCTTTGGTCTGGATGTTCAGAGATTTTAAAAAACTTTTTCATGAAATATCACAAATTTAAAATTGTCTGTCTTGATAATGTTCTGTTTGAATCATGTTTTCCAAGAGTCAAGCTGTGTCCTTCCAATCTGTATATTCAACTCTTCCTTGAATCTAAATCTATAATGTTACATTTTCTTTAGTAGTAACTTTTCTTCATTTTTAAGTTTTATGTTTTCTATTCTCTTCTTCAGAATAGTAATTATGCTTATGCAAGAGCTCTCTTTTATTCTTTCATGTTCATTATTCACTTTCTAATTTTTACTACTCTGCTTTCTGTTTCATTTTGGTCACTTTTTGTTCTGTCAGTGCAAAAATCATCCTGCCTGTATTTTCCCAGTGAATTCTTTCCTTTCCATGTCTTTCCTCTCCTCTCCTCTCCTCTCTGTGTTCTCCTACCCTTCCCTTTCCTTTCCATTGCTTTCATTTGCTTTCTTTTGTTTGGTTTGGTTTTGTTGTCCATTAGCAATGTGAGCTTCATATCCCAAGTAATGTTTGTTTTTCTGCATGTCTTTCTTAAGCACTTAAGATCAAAATTGATATCTTCCTGTTTTATATCAATTCTTCTTTAAGCACTGCAGATATGCTCTGGAGCTTTTCAATAGATAGGCCATATTTTATATAGGTTGTTGGAATTCATGGACAATGATTTCATTAAAATTTTTGTCTTTCACAGTGTTCCCCATGTTTCACATGGGAAAATTTAAGTGTCTATAGAGGTTTAATCATTTTTTTAAATCTTTAGATGATAAAAAGTGTCTGCTGTAGGTAGGTATATCTGAGAATCTTCTGGTTCATCATCAAATCCCTTGTTCTTGCCTCTCTGGGATATCAAACCAAGTCCAGAAAGGCAGGTTCAATTCCACACCCAGACCACACACTGAAACTTGGTTGTTTCCTCTGTGGGTGTTCTTTATGAGATGCCCTTTATGAAGCCTGTCGACTAAGTGGAATTCTGTGCTTTGGCTGCTTTGCAAAATACACAAAAAAAGGAGAGTTTTACATGAAATTTTATATAGAATGTCAATATCAGAATGATATCTTACAGAGTAGAAATGAATCTTTAGAACATAGGAAATTTGACTCTAGTTAGAAAGGGATAAAAGATAATATCAATTGAAAAATAGGTGATAGAACAATGTTTTGGTTATTTATTATTTTATTTATATAAGTGGCTTCCAGGTTATGGGTGAAAAATTTCCCAGTTCCTTGGCTTATAATTCTGGTACATAAACTGATATAAACACCCTAAACATTCGTTTTGAACACATTCTTACTGGATGTGTTCAAAACTAGATTAGGTGAGAAAATACATTTGCTATGTATCAATTCTAACAGGAAAAGTATATGAAAGAAGGCTCATAATTTCCCTCAATTGCTGACGTGCTTGAAAACAAGCATAATGATGGACAAGTGATTAAGGAAAATCTTCAAAGGAGGCTTTATTTACAAAGGCAAATAGATTTGGAACATATATGAATTTATTTGCCCCTTAAGATGGCTCCCTCGTCTGCTTACCTGCTGTTTCTGCTTGTTGTCTTTTATTTCTCATTGTCTGCTCATTGTTTGTTTTTTCTTTAGGAGGCACAAAGAACTGAGTCTGGGACCTGCCATGTGGGAGGCAGGTGCTCAACTGCCTGAGCCACATCCACTCCCCAAATTTTAATCACATAAATACACAAAATTGTTTGATGCTACATATTCTAGAAAACAGTAAATCATATATGCACAAATTGTGGAAATCTATAGATATCTTTTTTTAATGTCTGATTAGACCATCTCTATTTACTTAGATATAACAGAATCATGGAAAGTAAGCATGGCGCATTTCTATTTTCCAAATTCATTTGAAATTACCATTGGTTACCTCTAAATTTTTATGATATGATTTAAGTCTCTAAGGGGAAAGACCAGTATGGGAACCATTAGGACTGAGATAGGTTACCTGTTAAAGTATGCCAGGTTCATGGGGTGAACAAGGCAGTGGAAGAGTGTTCCATTCAAGATGTATTTTTTATTAAAAGATGTTATAGTGTAACAATTTAGATAGACTTAGGTACCAAAGTATGGGGTTTGTGTCCCTTATCTACCATTCCAGCAGTGAGATCAGCAAGATTCTTAAAAGGTCTGTTCCCCAATTTCCTCATCTGTAAATTGCTGATATTAATAGTAACTACTGCAAAGAGTCTGTAGGATTATTAAATGAGCTAACTCTTGAAAGTGCATAGAACAATGAGTCATATACTATAAATACTATACATTTAGTGGGCATCACCATCACACAGTCCTCAGGATTGGGGAACAAACTACAGACTAAAGTAGACTTACTAGTATTCTACTATAGATTTATTGCGATTCTAGCAATGGAAGAAAGATCACTGATGTGGAGGCAGTGGCCACTGGAGATTCTGGGGTTAGGGAGAGGGAAAAACAGGTGTAATATGGGGACATTTTTGGGACTTGGGAACTGTCCTGAATGTTACAACTACAGATACAGGCCAATAAATATCTGGCCATAACCTAACAGAATTGAGTGGGAGAGAGTATAAATTACAATGTAAACTATAATTCATGCTTAGTGGCGATGCTCCAAAATGTGATTATTAATTGCAATGAATGTGCCACACTAATGAAAGATGTTGCCAATGTGGGAAAATGTGGAAAGTGTGGGGAGTGGGGCATATGGAATCCCCTATATAGTCTATGTAACATTCATGTAATCTAAGTATCTTTTAAAAAATAAAAAAAATACTATACATTTGTTTGCCATTGTCAATATTATTGTTATTATATTTATTAGTATATGTAGTACTAATAAAATTAAGAAGAAAAATCAGAAATAGAGGTGAAAAAAGGAAGAGAATAACAGGAAATTAAGAAGAAGATTGTGTCAGAGGCTTGAAGAAAGTGATTTACAAAAATAAAATTATGCTGTGGGCAATATCAACTTGTGATTCTAAGGAAATGGGCTTAGAAATACAAGGTAGGGGTTTGGGAGAAGTTGACTGTAGTTTCTGGAAGACAAATCAAAAAGTGAATTAAGGTCCCAAATCTGAAAAAGAGCAATATTATGTAGGCTAATTCAGAGAATCATGCATAAAGAGCAATATTTGAAACTCAGTTATTCCAAAAAGTAGTTTAGGTCACAGGAAAAATACACACAAAGAGAAATTAAGTATTGGGGCAAAATGTCAGAACAGATGAAAAGAAAGACCCACTTGAGGTTGTGAAACCTAACATTTTGCTTAAAGTCTTCCAGAATATCTTAGGTGAAATTGAATTTAGATCCAGGATTTGCAAAGAATGTTCTTTGAGTGCGAACTAAATAAGACTGCCCCAGCAGATCTACACTCTCCTGTTCTCCAATACTCCCTAATAGGCCATCCTGCATCAGCAGCTCACTAGCTCTTTGGCATCCGGTTGGGTTCAACAAAAGGAAACATCAGAAGAACACTGGAGGAAAGGAACAAACGTAGTCAGGTTATTAATTCATTTGGATCTTTTCCTGTTGGATTGGCCCAGGGTTGTCTGCATCCCCTCAGAGGGTTTGATCAACTTCCATTCAAGGTCCTTCAGACCTAAGCATGGGAACAGAGCTCCCCTAGCACTAGCCCTGGAGTATGTCACCATCCCTCCTAATTTACCAACACCATGCTCAGTCATTTATTAACTGGTCTTTTCTGCTTTCTCAATCTCAGTGTGGCTCCCTGCAATATGCTGACAGATAACAAGCTTCTTCAATTATCAGCCCTGTAACTGTACTTATCTGTAGTTATTTTCATAAACAAAGAAACAACAAAAAGTTAAACTCAACGATCTTTCCTCTCCTTCCTTCCTTCCTTCCTTCCTTCCTTCCTTCCTTCCTTCCTTCCTTCCTTCCTTCCTTCCTTCCTTCCTTTCCTTGCTATACCATGCTCTTTCTCTCTTTTTCCCTCTCCCTCCTTTACTCTTCTCACTCCTCCCTCTTTTTTTTCTATATTTTACCACTCAAAAAATATTTATAAAGCAATTAGTAGATGCCAGACATACTAAGAGTGGTCAAAAGAGTAATAGAGACCAGTTTTGTGCTCATGGAGCTTACATTCTAGAAGAATAAGACAGAAAATAACCAAATAATTATTTAGTATATATGGAATGATATCTACTTGGGAGAAGAATAAAGCAGGGTAAGGGTGTGAATTGGGGGTGTTTAGGCAGTTGAACTATTTCAGAAAGTGTTCAGAAAAAGCTGCTCTGATAAAGTGACTCTTAAGTCCAGTAGGCATGGAAGTGAGCTGCTGAGGAGACCTGCAAATGCCTGGGAGCAGAGCACTCCAAGCCAAGGGCACAGTGAGAGAGAAGTTTCTAAGATCTGGGTCAAAAGAAGCAAGGCTCTCTTTGATGCCTTTACACCCAATGAGTATTAATTTTATGTTAATCCAATGATCTACAGAAATCAGGATGTTACCAGGAAACAAAACAATAAGGCAAAAATCTTAAGAAAAAAATTTGCCATTTTATTCTTTAGTAATATTTCTACTTTTTTTTCCCATTTAACCTTATTTTTAAAATGTTATCTGAAATATTTAGTTTCTCTGCTGGTTGACTTAAAATAAATCAACTTTATGAATATTAAAACTCAAGTAGAGTTGAATTAGAAATATTATTATTAATATTTTCTAATGATAGTTTATAGAAATTTCAACTGCTTAAATGTTTTTATATGTCATAATAATCTTTTCTTTTCTTTTATCTTTTTAAAGGAGGTGCCAGGGATTGAACCAGGGACCTCATACATGCAAAGCAGGTGATCAGCCAGTGGGCTACACTAGCACTGCATTTTAAAACAATACCTTGCTGTATTAAATTATGCTAATCAGCTAGAAATTTAAAAGTAATTAAATATGCATAGTAATTATTCTACTTTGAATTCATTTTGATAGATACATTATATAAGAAAAACATAAAAACATATATAACTGTAATTCTGATTTCCAGAATTCAGTTAGATCATCTTTCTAAGGTGTCTTTACAAAGAATACTTTCTATACTTTGGTAAAATTCCCTGATTTTATTTTTATTGTATGTTTCAATTAAGAATGCGAACATGCAAAATTATCTTTCCATATTGAGAATGTAATTATGACAATTTATTAAGGTTAGAAAAATAATATGAACACTAAGAAGTTTCATCCAAATTAATTACCATCTGTAGAGATGTGCTAAATTAATGCCAAATTAACTGCAGATCCAGCTGAAGTCAGATCGATGCTCAAAGCCACCCAGTGAACTCCTCTAAGAGCATCCTTAATAGTACAGATGCTAGCTGCCAAACAGTTGGAACATGCCATAGCTCAAAGGATAATTCTCTTCAAAGTGATTTCTCATATTCTACAACTTTAAGGGCATTTCCTAGAAAACATTCATTTCCAATTCCTAAGCAATTACTCTGATATTTTTAATGAAACAAAATTTCCATTGAGAATAATCTCCACAAATCATATATTTCAGCTTTAGTTGTAATTCTTTTATTTAATGAAAAATATTTTAACATTTTAAGAGAAATAATTGAATCACAGAGGAAGAGTGAAGAGAATTTGAAAGGGATTCTTGACCATTCTACTTCTAATTGTAGAGTATGTTGAGATTCAGGTCCCAACTAGCACATGGACAGCCCAAAGATTTAAGTCTCTTGAACATACAGCTATCAACTCTAGTACTAACGATGGGTTCAAATAGAGGGACAGCAGAGCCATGTGTAGGGAAAACACAACTGAGTCCAACTCTATCACACTGGAGTGTGTAAATTCCAAAGTAGGGCCCACTGGAAAGGCCCAAACTCCTGAACTGTCTGCCCTGCCTGTAGTGTCTGGATGTCTCCAGAGCCCTCAGGGGTCCAGCTTTTTGAGGTAATATTTACTTGGGCAGTCAATGAGTTCCTGCTGAGATATACATGAGTGTAACCTCTGAAATGACCTCCCAACTCACTTTGAAGTCTATTAGCTATATAAACTCATTTGCCTTTACCATTGCAACACCTACTCTCCAGTTCATTGGACTCACCCAGGATAACTAGCAAGGAGATGACGACTGACAACGGTCATCTCAAGGAATAGAGAAAGTACATAACTGCAAGCAAGAAAGTCCCATCCATCTGCCCCAATGGATCTAAAGCCCCTCTCAATTAGAGGTGGAGTGGGCATGACCATCCCAGAATCCTCAGGATTGGGGAGTGGATGATGAACTAGAGTAGACTTATAGCTGTTCTACTGTAGACTTGTTGTGATCCTAGCAATGGAAGAACTTTTATCATGGATGTGGAGGCAGTGGCCCCTGGAGGTTCTGATAGGAAGGAGAGGGAAAAATAGGTGTAATTTGGGGGAATTTTTGGAACTTGGGAATTATCCTGAATGACATTGCAATGACAGGTACAGGCCATTGTATATCTTGTAATAACTTGCAAAAACGTGCAGAAGAGGGTGTAAACTACAATATAAACTACAATCATCACTTGGTGGCAATGCTTCAAGATGTGTTCATCAATTGTGGCAAATGTACCACATGAGTGAAGGATGTTGTTGATGTGGGAAAATGTGAGAGGGCTAGGGAGTAGGATATGGGAATCCCTTATATTTTTTTGTGTAACATTTATGTACTCTAAGTTTCTTTTTTAAAAAGTTAAAAAGTATGTTTTTAAAAATGTAGAGTGCTT
>PVKH010046224.1:0-10422 GCA_004027955.1 Chaetophractus vellerosus
AGGGATTATCCTGCCTGCAGCTGCAGGCTCTCTGGATTCCCCTGCATAGCCGTCTTCCATCATCAACTCCCAACTAGGTGTCCTGGTTGAGTCCATTGAGTTGTAGCGTAGGAGTTGCAGGTCCTCAGAGTTCTGGACCCGGTTGGCTTATGGTCAGCATGTAGTCTCCATTCTATGGAAGTACACCTAAAACTCTGGCATCAAATATAGGTTTGAATAGAAGAGACATTTGGACCATGTGCAGTGTAGACATATTTTGGTCAGTTTCTATTACTCTCAGGAGCAAGAATTCCAAGTTAGGGCCCACTAGTAAGGCACCAAAACACTGGGATTATCTGCCCTGGTATAGGACCTGGATATCTCCAAAGTCCTCTGGTGGCCCTCTGTTTGGGGTGATTTCCATATTGGAAGTCTAGGAGGTCCTACTGGGGATTTGCATAAGTGTTACCTCTGGGTTGCCCTCCCGACTCATTTTGAAGTCTCTTAGCCCTATGAACTCATTTGTCTTTACCATTTCCCCCTTTTATTTGACGTCTCTTCCCAGTTTTACTGCCCGTTGGCATTTGTTAGTAATCCCTCGGTGCCAGGGAGACTCATTCCTGGGAGTCATGTCCCATGCTGGGAGGAAGGTAATGTATTCATATTCTGAGTTTGGCTTAGAGAGAGGCCACATTGAGCAACAAGGAGGTTCTCCAGAGGCAACTCTTAGGCACCGCTTAACACTAGGCTATTTCAATTTCAACAGCAATGACTCATTAAGGCTAGTCATCAATAACAGGGGTATCTATCCTTTTATCTTTTAAAGACTGTTACCCAGAGATCTCTCCTCAGCCCACTGTTATTTGTTCTTTTTGTTTGCTTTGTTTTGTTTTTTGTTTGTTTGTTTTTATAGACAATGCATTTCTGGCATAATTTCATATACTATATGTAGGAATAGAAAGAGATCAGGGCATGAGGGGAAAATCAGATGTTCCAGTGGATTCACGTTGAGTTTAAGGTAGCTAGAGAATTTCTAAAAGAGGCTGTCCTACTGGCAATTAGATATATGAGTCAGGATTAAGTGGGAAATCTATGCTAGAAATATAGGTACAGAAATACCCTTCAGCCAACCAAACATCAAATCCTGCATTTTTATCTACGCTATCTCTTCAGTACCTTTAATATCTGAGCTCGCCGATTATGACCTACTTTGCAATGTTATCTGACTGTTCCAGAGAAGCATGAATATTGACATGTCCCAGCATGTCCCAAACTTTATTAATCATTCTGCATTCTCTTGCCCCTCTCTACTCTTTCATATTTCCATTCTTTGATTTAGTAAGTCATACGACCCTTAGCTCTTCTACCTAGGATTCTTGGGGGTCATCCTGCACTTCTCCTCTTCCTCAATATCTACAATCAGTCACTGACCACTAGCTATAGGTTCCACTACAGATTAATATCATGCTTAACTCATTCACCTGTATTGTTTACAATACTTTCTTTTTTTAAAGATTTATATTTATTTATTTATATATCCCCCCCTTGCTACTTGTGCTCGCTGTGTTCATTTTTGCTTTGCGTTTTCCTGTGTCTGCTTATCTCCCCCTGCTGGGTCAGCTCACTGCTCCGTGGCTTGCCTTCGCCAGGCGGCCCCGGGAACCGAACCCGGGGCCTCCCATGTGGTAAACCAGAGCCCAACCAATTGAGCCACAGCCGGTTCCCTACAATACTTCCATCTGCAAGTAACAGCTAACCTGAAAAAAACCTATTCAAATGTTAAAGATTTTTGATCACTTCACATTACAAGGATTCTGAAGTTAGGTTGTTTCCAGAGTTAGTTCAGCAGTTCAGAGACATCAGGCTCTGGGATGGCTTTTCAGCAACTTCCTTGGTCTTCTCTTCAGAGCTGCACACAGCAATGCAACCATGAGAACCACTCTCTCACGTACCAACATCCAGAAATATTTAGGACAGGGTTCTTGAATTCTTCAATCTTTTATCAGGGTGGAAAATCATTCCTAGAATCCATCCCACCCTCAGACCCCCTCCCCACTACCACCTCAGCCCTCCCCTCAGGTCCCATTGATCAGGATTGGGCCACACAGCTGGCTCATTCCCTCTTTGGCTTTCTGGCCTCTGTAGTGGGAGGCAGGCTCTGCCACAAAGGACACAGGGTGGGAAAATGGCTTTTGGATGCCTGCCATATTCCCACCAGGCTCCCTGCTCTTGCTGGAGTTAAGGTTTTTATAACATCTGACCTAGGTTTTTTTGTTTGTTTGTTTGTTTGTTTTTTTTAACAGACTCCTGAATTATCTTCTGCTGTCCTTGTCATCAACATTAAGTTTACCAGAGTGAGTTTACTAATTTGATCACAGATATTAACAAAACTGTTATTTCTTTTAACTTCATATTCTAATAATTTTCATATTTAGTTTTAAAAATGTTGATTAAATTAAATTAATACACTAGGTAAGTGGTATTCAGAAATTGGACCCATAGTTAATGTTGTCATCTAAAATTATGAATAAGAAACTACAACATCTAAGAATCAGAAAGATGATGAAGATCCAGAGTGCTGCCTGGAATTGCATTCCTTTCACTTGGTCAGTAGAAAAATATAGTGGGCTGCCCACTCTTGGGACATTGGGGGAGTGGCTGCCTCCCAAATTTAGAGGCATAAATCTAGTCAGTACATTTCACAAGCAAATAATGTAGACACATAATATATTTTATATGATGGGTATGACTGATGAATTGAAATTTCCTTTTTTTTTTTTAGGAGGTACCAGGGATTGAACCCAAGACCTCTTACATGGGAAGCAGGCACTCAACCACTGAGCTACATTTGTTCCCCAATGAGAGTTGTTTTTTTTCTGTTTGTTTGTTTGTTTTTTAGGAGATACCGGGGATCCAACCCAGGACCTCATACATGGGAAACAGGCACTCAACTACTTGAGCTTTATCTGCTCCCTGAAACATAATTTCATAAAATAAAAAATTCACAGAGAAATGTGTTTTAAAGGAATATGGCTTTGATTCTTTTATTTAAAAGAAGACTCTTTTGTAATATAAATAAGCTCAGATTTATGAAATATTGCTTTCTGAAATTAGGGAACATCTGGATTATATATATTTAATAGAAGTTCAATAAAATATAGAAATGTGACATAGCATGCTTTTATGCAAATAAATATGTTTGCAAAATAATATGAACCTTTTTGGGGGGAGTCTTTTGGGAAAATTATGATAGCCTTGTTTTTGGTCTTTTTTGGTCATAAAAACATAATTTTGAGTATCACAATTTATTTAGAGAACTGAAAAATCATTCTTGAATTATTATTTTGTTTATGGAGACTTAAAATGATGTTAATGGTATAGCTGTAATATTTATGCCTGGCTGACAATATTTTGGTGTGAATATACATGACTACATCCATATACAATATTAATAGAGAAGAGCATTTTATGCAGAAATGAGATCATAATATTTATATTGTTTGTGCATCTTGCTTTTTTACTTATAATGCATTATGGGCATTAGAATACATTTTCTACTACATCATAGAATGTTCTCATTTTTTTTTGCTGGAAATTAATTTTTAGTTGTGTTTTTCAGTTAATATTATAAATAATAGTCCTTTCTAAAGCATCCATACTAATAGCTATGCAAGGACTAATAGCAGAGTAACTCTGTGGGGTCCTTGAATCTATTCTGCAGAGATAATAATGCATAATATATGTGACTTATGTTATAAATCCAACCAGTATGGAAAAGTAGCCAGTGTGGGTGTTTGAGAAAGGATAGAAGAGGCTGGTTCTCCTTCATTTAGTGAATTGACTCTTCCTTTTGCTCCCAGTTTAAAACTTTCAGTCATGGACTGAAGCTAGGAAAGCTTAACAGAGGGAGACGGTACGTTCAGGCCCAGTTATCAAATGTGGTTTGTGAATGTTATTTTCCCATATGGAGCTGCTGGCCTTCAAGTTTTAGAAGAACACATTCATGGAAACTCCTCATCAAAGTTCACATCACCAGCTAAATCGTGATTAGGTTAATTCATGAAGAAGGTCACATTTACAGCCACTCTAGAGCTATAGCACATGCATGTTTCATCTTGTTTCTTATCTAAGTAAAGTGTGTAGGGAAGAGCCTGGCACATAGCAAGCATTCAATAAATAGCTATCATTATTATCCTTTTTAAGGATGTTCTGGTCTTAGAATCTGACCAAATTCTGGAGCCTAGAACCCACCCCCAGACATTCTAATTTCATTGGTCTAGGTTCAGGGCTCAGGTATCAGTGTCTTAAAAAAGTGCTCCTTCCCCATTTGGCCGCATACCTTTAGTGTGCAGCCAGCTTTGAGAACCAGTGATCTCCATAATAGCACATCACAAGTGCTAACTTGAATTCAGTACTTATTTTGTTGCCAGGCACAACTCTACACGATTCAAACACTCCTTCAGTTCTCACAATGATGGATGACGGGGGCTATTTCCTCCATTATACAGATTAGAAAACTGATGCACAGGATGTTAAGTTGCTTGCACAATGCTGCATTGCTGGCAAATTGCAGAGTCAGGATTTGAATCTAGACTGTATGTTTTTAGCCACCTTGATATACCCTTCTCTGGGTAGTGGAGAAACGACCTCATTTTATCAACATTTCAGAAGGACCTTTCATGGTGACTCTATTTTATTCCTTAAGAATTACTACTAATGTTCATATTTCTAATATTTCAAGCATATCTTATCATTTCACCTTTACTTTGGAGTACTTTCCTTGTGCCAGTACAGCCAAGTTTTTCTAGTCATTGTATTGAATGACCCTCACCTTGGAGAAGCCTTGAATCCTCACATAAAGCATCTCATCTCCTCTGTGGTAGTTTTCTATTTGTCATTGTCAATGTGAATCTAGAACAAACAAAAAAATAAGTCACACTTTAAGCCACACTCCTAAAAATATGCATATATATGCTGTCATTTCCAGAACAATTATGTCAAGTTTTCAGCTCTGATTTGAGAACTGATACTGCATTCTCTTCAGGAATTATGCTAATTGAATACCTAGTATGTGCTTAACCCAATACTAAGCCCTGTTAGGAGAATAATAGACTCCTGCTCTTATGCAGCTTAGTCTGGTACAAGAGGCGGGGAAATAGAGGGATTACTTTAATGTGTATCTTTGTATTTAGATCTTTCCCTACTAGAGAAAGAGAACTGGAAATCAAGAATGGATGTGGGAAACTCAAAATTTAGGGGCAGGAAGTGGATGTGGCTCAGATGACTGAGCTCCTGGCTACCACTTGGGAGGTCCGTGGTTTGATTCCCATTGCCTCATAAAGAAAACAGTGAGCTGGCATGACAGGCAGGCATGGCAAGCTGACACAAGAAGATGATGCAACAAGAGACACAGGAAGAAAAAACATAAGGAGAGATACAACGAAGCAGGGAAACGGAGGTGGCTCAAGCGATTAGGCACCTCCCTCTCACATCAGAGGTCCTGCATTCGGTTCCCAGTGCCTCTTAAAGACACAGCACACAGCAAGTGCAAACAATGAAGGAGTGGAAGAAATAAATAAATAAAATAAAAATCTTTTAAAAAAAAATTTAGGGGCTTGTCAGAAGAGGAAGAGTGGGACAGTAACATGATAGAGAAGTGAGGCATTGAGAATGGCCTGTTAGGTCAAAATAAAGGAGCAGGCTGTGCATAACAATGTTGGAAGGAGTACCCAGTTTTTATGGATCACAGACCTTTCTCTTCAAAACACTATAAATATTGCTACATGGTTTTCAGAGCTTTGGCATTGCGGTAAGAAACCTGAGGTCATTATAATTTTTGTTCAATTAGAGGTAACATGCATTTTTTTTCAATAAAAATTTGAATAAATAATTTAAAAAATTCATAGTTATGGGTCTTTAAAATTATTTTTTCTTGAAACAAATTATCCAATTTATTCTGAATACGAACAATTTATTTTTAGAAAGTTTTCTCTTGCTTGTTCTCATAATTTCTTCCACTGTATTTGTGTAATTTCTTCCTTAGGAACAATTATAGTAAGATGAATCTCCACTCATTGTCTTTTTCTGTAATCATTTTATCTTTTTACTCTGTATTCTTGGGAATTTTCATTTCAGATGAAACTTTCTGTAGTAGTAGTTCTGCTCTTTTTTTTTTTTTAAAGGTTTATTTTATTTTATTACATATCTCCCCTTCCCCCCGTTGAGGCGATGCAGCGAGGCCGGTCACTGCGCAGGCGCGGCTTTCCCCGCTTGTGGGCGGCTTCTGCTTCCATTCACAGCCGGCTTTGCTTCAGTTTGCGGGTGGCTGGCTGCGCTCCGTTCGCGGGCGACCTGCCCTGCCCGTGGCGGCTTTGCCCTGCCCGTGGCGGCTTTGCCCTGTCCATGGCAGCTTTTTGCCCTGCCCATAGTGGCTCTGGCCCACCCACGGCGGCTTGCCCTTCTCAAGGCGGTCTGCCCGCTAGGAGAGGTCCCCGGGAACTGAACCTGGGGCCTCCCATGTGGTATACCGGCGCCCTATCCACTGGGCTATACAGCCGGCCCCAGTTCTGCTCTTAATTGCTTAAATATGGCTTCTTCTAGTTCTGCTCTTTTTTATTAGTGAGTAGGATCTTTGAAGATGTTATTAGTTAAGGTCATGAGGAAAGCTAGTTTGGGGAATAAAAAGACAAATCTGGAACCTGGCAAAAACAACAACAACACAGCCTTGGAACATGAGGCCATGGAACCCTCCCTGGAAGAACCTTATGAGAAATCCCCAACTGGAATAAGATCATCTGGGATCAAGGAAAAGCCCTGGATATTATCAAGTGGCCTTGTCATCGGGCCCCCCCACTCCAGGGGAATTGACTGATGGGGTAATCAATCAAACAGCAAACAGCTGGGATTCCCCCCCCGACGTTAGCAAAGGGATGGAAAAATTAATGGTTTAAAAAGCAAGCCTGGAAGCTAAATTGGCCCTTTTTTGCCTTCTTCTCTCTCTGCCTGGACCAGCCAGCAAGTATACCTGGGATCCATAGTCTGTTATTTTCTTTCTCTTCTCTCATTTTCTTAATAAACTGCTGGTCTAACTAAACTGGCATGTTCGTAAACTCTTTTTTGTAACATAGCCAAGAACCCAGAGAAAACCCGGCAACAATAAGGTCACACTGAATCAGAGTGGGCTTTAATCTACTCCAATTGAAGGCTTTATAGGCAGAGGAAATGTGGACACCGTAGGAGTCAGAAGGAGACCCATGGCCATACAACAGGGCAGAGACTGAGTTATGGATTGCTGGCAAGCCACCACCAGAATACTACCGGCTTCAGAGAAAGCATGACCCTGCCAGAAACTTGATTGTGGACTTCTAACCTCCACAACTCAGAAAATAAAGTCCTCTTGTTTAAGCCAACCAGTCTATATTTGTCATAGCAGCCCTGGCAAATTGAGACAACCACTGTTCATGAGAGATCCATTCAGACAGCAAGAGAGAGAAGAATCCATTTACATAGAAATGGAGCATGCAGTAAAATAGAATATCCAGTGACAAAGGAGGAAGGCTGAAAACATCCTCACATTTTTGACTATAGGAAGATAAACTCATAGCAAAACTAGAACTTGAATTCACCATGATAAAGGTATATTTTGTAGGCCAGTGAGGAGATTGGGAACTAGAGAGAGACGCTGCTTTGGCTTAAAAGCCAAAGCTTACATGTTCTAGAATTAAAAGCAAAAGCAAAAACACAAAGAGTACTGTACAACACAAAGAGTGAACCCTAATATAACCTATGGACTTATAGTTAAAGTATAATTATAATAATATTATTTCACAAATTGTGACAAAGGACCACATAATTGTTTTAATTTGCCAAAGAGCTGTTAATGCAAAGTTGCAGAAATGTATTGGCTTTTAAAAGGTTATTTATTTGGGATAAAAGCTTACATTTCCAAGGCCATGAAAAGTCCAAACTGAGTCACCATCAGAGACGCTTTCCCACTAAAGTCAGCTGCTGTTGATCCTGGTGTGGTTGCCCTGTGGAGAAGCAAGATGGCCGGCGATCTCTGCTGAGGTCTCTGCCTTCCCCTCCAGAATCTACCGTCTCTTGGAACACACCTTTGAGCAACCAGGCATAGGGCTTGTCTCTTTCCCAGCTTCCTATATCAATCTTGGCTGCTCCAATCTCCTCCCAAGTTCAGCTGTAAGCTATCAGGCATATAGCATGGCTGATCTCTTTCTGAGCAGCTCCGTGGGCCCAGCCTGTTGGGGCTTCATGCTTAAGCAATCCTCCCTCTTACACAGCAGGATCAAACATTGCAGTTCCCTTCTTCCTCTGTGTCTGTCTGAGTGTCTGTTTACATCAGACCCAGCAAGTGGGCTGGGACTCAACCTGAGTCCAACCGAAAGTCCCAAAGCAATGTCATCAAATAATCTAATCAAAGGCCCCTCAACTGAATTTAATGTAATCAAAGGGTATCACACCCAGAGGAATAGAGCAGTTTACAAACATAATCTTTCTCTTTTTGGGATTCATACAATAATCTCAAAATGCCACACTAATACAAAATGTTAATAATATGGTGTGTGGGGTAGATATGTGGGAACTCTGTACTTTCTGCATGATTTTTCGGTAAACCTACAACTGCTCTAATAAAAAAAGATGAAGATTTAGCTTTTATTCTGTAACTGGGTTGTAAGTCAAAGTTGAGTCCTAGTAAATCCCTGAAATAGCTACAATTTAGGATTTTCAGTCTGCTGAATATCTAAGTTAGGGAAAAAGATTGTGTGTTTACCAGAGTGTTTAGAAGTTTTGCCTAAAGTTCTTGTTATTTTAAATTTTGCCTAAATCCAATTTCCTTCCATTGCTCTTTTATTTTTGACAATTAAAATTTTTCTCACTCTTCTAATTTTTTATTTAAAATTCTGTTTAAGCAAAATAAGAAGAGAAGCAGTTGAGCACCTGCCTCCCACATGGGAGGTCCCAGGTTCGGTTCCCGGTGCCTCTTGGAAAAAAAAAAAAACAACAACAAGCAAAACAAACAAACAAAAAAACCAACTCAGAGAAGCCAATGTGGCTTAGTGGTTGGGCACCAGCTTCCCACACAAAAAAAGATGACTTTAGAATTTTAATTCATCACAATTGAATTTTACATTATCCAACCTCTTATCATAGACAACAGATGTGGGTTTAGGGAAAAAAGTATGGCAAACTTTTGAGAGAAAGGTAGAAAGGGAACACTTTAGGGGACAATATCCTTTCAGGAGAGGTAAAGCTGACGGAGAACCTTGCAGAACAAGAGGAGAAGGGATCTCCAAAGCTTGAGGATATCACCAAGACTAAGTGTGATGGCAAAAAAGGGTATATTAGGGATATGTGATGACAAATGACTTCTGCTTAACCAATCTGTATGGAGGTGGTCTATGTGTATATATGCTTAAGTGTATAAAAGCATATAGATGATTGAGCTGCATTAAATACTAAGTGCTCATAACTTACTGGATAATTAGTATAAACCTCTAATTTTCTTTTAAATTGTGGACTACTGTGGATTGGAAAGAGCAAACTGTTGAGAAATTCAATTAAAACTAGTTGGCTTTGGTTATGTTATTTTTCTCTATCGATAATTTAAGCCCCCAAATGTTTGATGACTATTGTTCAGATTTCAACAATTTGGAAATCCTTTGGTCCAATAAGAACTACTCAAACACTATGAAAATTAGGTGTACACCTGTAACCATAACTGGACATTGCTTTCATTAGATGAATTCCAGAAATGCTAAATGCCTTATGTTTTTGCAAGTGAATGATCATTATCATTTAATTATAAATGTTTTTGAAAGCTGAATTTCCCAATTTACATTTATTTTCCTTGCAGGTATTCTTGTTTCTGAAGGTAAAATGTCAATTTGAGGGAATAGAAATCACAAATGCTTTTAAGAATAAAGTTCATGTCCCCCAAAGAAATTTATTCTTGTTTTGAAGACAATTCCATTGAGAAGTAGGTGGTCTGGTACATGAGCACACTTTCCTGACACCTTTCCCTCCTTATTCCCTTATGTCAGGAGCTACTGAAGCATGGTCTGCACTTTTGTAAGGGCTCTTAGAAGGGCTTCAGCAGGGTAGGACCCTCATTCTCCATGGCAGCAATGTTCAGTAGAAGAATAATGTGAACAACATTGCAGGCCACATATGCAATTTCAAATTTTCTGGTGGTCAATTAAAAAAAGTAGAAAGGAGGAAAAAGAATTCTAATAATATATTTTATTTGTCAATATACCTAAAATATAATTTCAACTTTATTTATTTTTAAAGATTTATTTTTATTTATTTATTACATATCTCCCCCCCTTTCTGCTTGCTCTTGCTGTGTGTCCATTCTTCTGTGTTTTTCTATGTCTGCTTCTTGTCTCCCCCTGTCTTTGCGGCAACACGCCGAGTCGGCCCTCC